>JAJMKE010000075.1:0-63780 GCA_030569195.1 Hyphopichia khmerensis
TAATGGGGAGAAGGTACTTTCCTATCGTGAAGATAGTCATAATCCTACTCACAGACATTATCACGGCCATACGATACTTTCGAAATAGAATGATACAATTCTATCCATAAACTACATAAACTTCATCATTAAAAAAAAAACTTGCTTGATGCATACCTAATTTCAACTGACTTGAATACATGGCGCTCTAGACTTCAATCCAGACCAGTTATGTATTTTTGCTACTGATTTTTGAAAAGTAGCTACTTAAACTGGTGTTGTTATATTTCTTTTTACTAGGTTATTTACACTCAATAGTTTTCAAGACTACATAAACCTCTTCTTCATTTCATTACCCACTGAAAATGATATTTATATAAGATTCTTGTTATTTAGTTAAAAGTGGAATAGAAGGTTCCTGCTGTAAAAAGCGATAAGTGAAATGCACTGAAGTAACAGTTTTTTGTCCAGCCAATCCTTTGAAAGGTTAGGATGTAATTACGTGAGCTTCAACATTATAATTCTTTATATGTCGATTCAGCTTCTTCCGTTCCGTTTAAGTTTAAATCTATTTCTTCACGAACGAATTGTGACACTAATAATGAATAATGGATTTGGCCCTGTCTTACAGGTCAGTCAATTTGTAAATCAATGAAGAGGTTAATCTGGCCTTGGGGTGGATATAAAATTCCTTCCATCTGCTTATATCAAAATGTAGTATCGTCCGTTTTACCAACACATGTAACAAGATCAAACTGCTTTTCAGAAATTGTCCATTCTGCTTTATATTGTTCATAATCCCTTTAGCCTAACTTCTTCGATTTCTTTTTCTTCACCGACCTTTTCATCATAAGTCATGTTTTCAATTTCAAAGTTTTAAAAATCCATTGGATATAATGATTTGGGTGAAATACAAATAATTAAACATATTGGAGGCGAATTTAACTAGTATGATTATTACAAAAGTTGATTTTGAAGTATAAGCACCAGTGGGCTTTCCTTGAATAAAGTTAACTCCAACTCAATTTTTAGAGTTGAAGTTGAACTTTTATTTACCCCAATCCCGTATAAAATATGTACTTGTAAGTAAGAGGGAAACGCCTTTGCAGCAGTAAAATCTCCAATATAATATTTTCATCTCCTGACACTATTGCATTTCCTTCTCAAATCACAGAATGTCTCTATTTTACATTATGATTTATTTTTTTGGCAAACTCTCAACCGTTGAGAGCTTAGGAAGCTCCGAGATACGAAATGGTGATATCAAATATATATTTCAACGCTAAGGATAGCGCATTTTTGATAGTACTAGTTGATCGAATATTTTATCAATAAAGTGGAACAGCTTTTGCACCTTCAAGTAGTATGCGAAAATAGGTAAGAATTTTATTGCTGTTGTAGAAGAAAATAATCAAGCTTATTACTAATTGCGATGACCATCCATTCATTCAGTGAGAAGAAGACATGCTACTAAAACTAAGACTACCCACTCACAGGTCCAGCTACAATCTGCAAACATCATAAGTAGTAACCTGACACTTCAGCATTCAATCCACTTAATATCAGTTCAAGCTTTAGGACCATATCTAACTCTGATTAGTGGTTTGAGAATCGAAATCTTGAAGTACTTTTAGTTAAAATAAGCTATTCATAGGATTTGTGCGGGTATTTTAAATAGCTCATGAATGTTGTTGAATTTTCAAGTAAGAGCCAAACAAAAAGCCAGTAGGTGGTTTCCAGTAAAGCAGAGAATCGCGAGAATAGTAACTCTATAATGTAATCACAAGACAGTATGTGTTTATTGGGATAAGCGAATTAACATTTAAATCCCTTAGATAGGCCAAACTATTATGAATGTCATTATAAGGATGCTATGTATAATAGTAATCTTATTTCTTTTAATCATAATACTAAAAAGAATTATTCAACTACGCGCGTTATTGAACTTTCATACAATTTGGTCCATAAAAATTAAAACCTACATTAAGGAATAAAAGTAGAGATTCGAATTCATGGATTATTTTCGGTAAGATTCGTATTGCACATTTAAGTTAAATACTAGGCGCGTCAAAAACAGATAAAAAATCTGAATGGATATTCGCAACAAGATAAGAACAAATACCTTCTGTTACTTTTATAAACATGAAGGGTGAGATTGAGCTCCTAAATTACCTTTCTTTCGAAAGGTTTAAATTTTGAAAGTAAGATTCGGCTTGCAGCAGATTATTTGTAATTAGGGATTTCAAAGTAAAACCCAAACCTCGAGTAATGAAAATCAAGGAAAGGCACGTTAACTTTTGGTTTTCCTATCCCTTTTTCCAATTGAAATATTAGTTTTCGTAATCACCTGTTCCCAGCTTACTTAGTTGTTTGTAAAATTATGTAGACCAGAATATATGAACCAAAATATCAAATCTGACTTGAAGTAATTCATTTTTGATTTGGTGAACAACACTGGTTCTTGAAGCTTATGAGTCTAATGGGATGTGATATTTCGATTTATGATTTCAAATTGCTGCTTTTGAAATGTGAGGTTGACGGTTGATAATGTTCTTTCTAGACACTTCAAAACAGGATACACCTTGACAAGCAGAAACTGAACGTTTCTGATCTTATTAACTTCATCCGACAAACATTTTGGATTTCTAATTCCAATGACAGGGAACTGAATTTAGTACATAGGTGACGAACTCCAGAAGGAATTTACTTCATGGAATCCATCTACTTGATCAGCAGCGATACAAAAGATGAGCGGTGAAATAGGACTGCACTAAGCTGAACTCATTGTAAAACTCTGTACTTTTGTTTTGCTTCAGAACGATGTTGAAAGCCGTTAAAAAGACAGGTAAACTCAGAATCAATCCATCGCCGAGCACGCGGCTTCGTTCGTTCAATTCTTTAAAACGCTGTTTAAGTACAAGTAATCTGATTAATGATGCTTCACAGTTATTTGCAAAGCCCATAATTACATAGATTACATTTGCAAGTTTCAAGTATATGTATTGCCAACAACTCAAATTATGCGAGAATACTGAAGTATCATTATTCTGACAAGTATCATGGTTTGGAAAAGCTCATTCATAATATTACTTGATTATATCGTAGAAGTTCCTACTCAAGAGGTTAGTCTGAATTGTGTATGTACTTCGCAGTTGCTGTCAATAGTCTGCCATAGCTGGCAGACCTCCTTAACATGACAGTTATAGATTCACGTCAAGACTCTAGCTTAAACATACAATTTCTTGAGTAGTTAGTCGAAACAAACGCACACTCAGAAGACGCAGTTTACCATATTCTCTACCTTAGAGCATTTGAACGAGGTGATTCTGGGTAAAAACAATAACGAGAAGTGATACAACCATAATAGTTGATCGCAATAGGTATATAGCCCATGGTTTCTAGTAACTGTGTCAGTCGAAAAGATAGGTAAACTAGGAAACTGCAAAAACCTTGCAGAAATTATTTTGCATCTATCAACCTGTGCAAAGATTTTTTTTCTATCTATCGTTCAAGCAGTGAAACAGTACAAGTATTCGTTTAATTTCAATATAATTTAAAAGTACGAAAACTTTGTCAATGCTTATGTGTGTGAAGCCTGTAGGCTTTTTGCCCTAGTCACTTACCTGAAAATCCTTTCTATTCGATTATTAAACTCGTTTTTTATGTTTGTCTTGCCTTATGTGAGCTTGAGTAGTACTTTGTAATATAAGATAGGCATTTGTCATTCATTTATTTTTTGCCAACTATCGGAGGAAGGCGAGTGGTCAATAATGATAGCAAGAGGGTTTTTTAAATGTCAATCGTTAATGAATTTTTGAGTCGGTGCCCATACCGTCATCGACTTGCACTCGCTCAGCCGTTTAATATGCGGATATATCTTTCGAGAGATATAGGTACAATTTACATATCTGCTCTCTTTAATATATTATTATTACAGTACAATGAAGGCATCTTGAACATTTTCAAAACACTCAAGTCAAAGGCTTTTCGAATTAAATCAGGGACCTTCTTGATTGCGCATAATGGCGGACGTCGATAATTGAGATTGATTTATTTAACTTCATTCGCTATTGAGTGTGCCATTCTTGTAAGTTGCTTCTCTGGGTAACTTCTCAGTATAGATGGAAGACTATCTCATCTCCCTCGTACGTCCAAGTATAAATTCTCTTGAGAATAGGAGAAGTTCATAACTTTTTAAAGACTCTGTTTTGACTTGCTAGGTTATCCTTTTTTCTTTCTGTATATCAAAATTGCGAATGTTTGCCTCAGACAACTCTTTAACAGTGAACATTAATGAACTGAGGTGAGGGCCTGGAGTAACCACGCTCTCTGAGAAGAGGTTCTGCATTTGAAATTGCACTACAGTTTTTGAGCTTTGGCTAAAACCATTTTTTTCACCTCGTACTTCTTTGGTAATATCGTTTTTGAAGGAAAGTGAATTTAACTCTTGCCCACTCTCAAAAGTTAGGCAAAGTTTACGTCCTTGATGGGTTTTCTATTCATCCATTGTAGCTGTGTAGGTGAGCATGTTCTCACTATTAGTTCAAGCAATGTCTGTAGGTTCTTTTTTTTCTGGTATCTTGGAACCTTAGCCATGCACCTAGAAACAGTGTACGTTTTTGGTCCTGGTAATGAGCATAGGTTCCTGGAAGCAATGGCCAAGTGTGAGGGAGTATAAAAGTTATTATAGCGTTTGTACGCAGTTTTTTTTTAATTTATCTTGATCATAATTAAAACGAAAGCTTGATAACCTCTTGGGGTGCAACGAATTAGGTGTGAACTGTTTGTCAGATCTATAGTTTGGAGCTTGTTGGCTCAGATTTATGTTCAAGGAATCTTAAATTACATTGACTTTTTCAATTACTTTAGCATACTCGAAAATTATTAGTTCTATTAAATATGCTTAGATTTAGTTAGAGTATTTTATGCTTTTATTGAAGAATTGTGAAATGTATATTATGACTTATTCTTATTATTCATTTCAGCGAAGAAAAGAGTGGATTGAAGCATTTCTTGATTTTTTCACTTCTAGTATATTGAAAGATCTCAAGCTAGACACTTTTCTACTTCGGCTATAATTTAATTCTTACAATGTTAAGTTATAAGTTAGGGCCATGGTTGTGACTTGATTTGTGCTTAAATGTATTGTGATTGTTTAGAAATTTCTCTTTCTTTTTTTTTTTTTCACATATAAGTTCATATATTCTACTAAATACTAAACATTATAAAGATAATAGATAGGGAAAAGTATATAAACGTAGTGGAAAGATCGAAAAAAGAACCACTTAGCTGAATGAAAGGCGTGTGTAATTACTTAGTCGCAGCGATTAAGAGAGGATGAAATTAGAATTGGTAAGATGATGATACCTTTCGTGCTCTTGCTGTTTAAAAGGTGTATACTCAACTTCTATTGAGGCAGGAATTTACGTTAGGGAGTCGGTAACAGAGTCAAATTATAGAACACACAAGAAAGACTTAAACTATCAAGTTTACAGTAAATTAGATTTAAACTATCAGTAGAACATTGTTTCGGTGTTGTGAAAGTATGTTCAAACTGAGCAGCAGCTTCAAATATTCATTGAAAAGCAACAAGATATAAACTACGAAATGGCCTTCAAGAAGTCATAATGAAAAGCGACTCCAGTCTCACGTCCATTAGTAAATTGATTTCACGTTGGCATATACCTCTGAGAACGGTGGATGTTTGAAGTTTGAAGAGCGAACCGCTAGTTCTTTTTTTTGATTTTGCAATCTAAAATTGCTTGGTTGCAAAAGCTCAAGTCAAAAAATGAAAAATAGCATCTACAGAGCGAAGTCAAAACATAACATAGAGGGTCACTAGAAGTGTGATATCTTCTAGATACCTGCAAACTCTATTTGCATTAGTACTTTTATCGGCCATTCCTTGCAATATTTTCTTGTAATAATGTACTTTTTCATCAAAAATACTAGGAAAAAAGCTGATTCTTGATTTAAAATCGAAAAAGAAATTGAAAGCATTGTAGTCTACATTCCATACCAACATAAAGGAATACACATCGATAATCTCACATAGTTTTAAAAGAGGAAGGATTTTGAGAACAAGGGTGAAATACATAATGTGATCAACATAAAAAACGATCTACTTACATCAGATTCAGAATCTGTAAACATTTTCAACCTTTTTGTTAGAATGCGAATAATATATTACCTAATCTATTACATATATGAAATAATACGTTATTTCAATGGTTATAAATATTAGCATGAAAGCATTATTTTGAAGAGGAAGAGCTCAGGAGACTCTTGTGAAAAAAACATAAAAATCTCTACATGCAAATTTCTATAGTAATAACATGAATGTAGAAATCACCACTTTCAGAGAATCTTATTGGTACTTTTCATGGATTCAGTTGATTCTCTTTATAATCCTTTTTTTTCTTTAGTATGGCCAGTTTATAAGCAATTTTTGTAGAGGTCGGTGTTTCCTTTGGGAGTTTGGCATAAAGAAAGTCTCATAATAATATGTATTTCACAGCAGTTTTCAAATTTTGGGAGTTTTTTTTTTATCCAGAGTACGGCTCTAACTATGTCGATGCTTGTTTATGTAATATCTAAGGTAATCATTTATTCAGCAACATATATAAAGATATTGACAGGGCTACAGTATAGCTAAGCGTTAGAATAGAATCATTATTGATGCCAAACTTATTACAAGATCCCAAAGTTCGAAATAGGTATGCAACAAGAGTTATATGCAGGTTTTTCTATAAAGGCCTTCCTTGATAATTTCATTAACAGTTACATGGAATTGATATAAATGATTCGAGTACACTATTTCACCGCAAACCTAACTTCAGTAGAGAAACCGTTTAGCTAGCATTAAAAAGATGCAAGGGAAATTAAATGCCATCAATGTTTTAACTTTCAGAAGCTTTGAGGAGCCAATTCAGACCCAATAGTTCATGACAAGAGACTAGTAAAGAATATTCTTCATATTGAAATTACCTATTCGAGTGATATCAGTAATTATAAATTATGCTCAGCTGACAATTATTTCTGCTTGTTTTGATTAGAAATTGCTAGATGAATTAAGAAAGAGCGAATGCCTATTCAAAAATATCGGATAGAGAATGAATACAAGATCTGATAATGATAACTTTACTGAAATATTTGGTTTTCCGCTATAAACGTGGAAAACTTGGCTTGCTCAAGATGCTGTACATGAATTTGCAGACGGTCAAAGCTGAATTTTTTTTGAGAATTACCTTCAGCTCCCCCCTTTCTACCTGCGAATATAGTGCCTGAGAGAATAATAGCAAATCTCAAGAGGCTCAAAGTAAAACTTGAATACTGAGTCGAAAGATAATTGCTTGAAGAAACAAAGAAAAATTCAATTCGAAATTGATGCTTACTACTCTAGACGGAAGCTACAGTATCATTTGATTGACAATATGAAAAATCGACTTAATATTATACAAAACGAGTATATATTTTATGACATGAAAGAAAACAAACAAGAGGGAAGGATTTTTAAAAAAAAGGTAATTAAAGAATTGAAAGTACGTTGACAGTAATATTATACACAGTTTTAGTAAATAGAATTAATTTTTCCAAGTACCTTCCAATTCATCATATCTTCTTCTACTCATGGTGGCTCTTCTTTTATTGCTACCGAGTTCATCAACTTCTCTTCTCATATTTTCTCTCTTTAATCTTCTGATATTTCTTTCTCTTTCAATTTCTCTCTTTTCAATTTCCCATGGAGTTAAGACTTCAATTATTGGTTCCCAATGGTTATTACCATTATGAACACTACTTTCTGTTCTAATTCTGATACCACTTTCGAAGATTAAACCGGCCAATTGTTGATATTTTTGTAATTCATGATTATAAGTACCTTCTGCGATTTCTTTTTTCAATCTAAGAACAACTTCATGTAATGAATGAGAAATTGCTGGTTTAAATTCTAAGGATAAACCCAAATCAGCAACAACAATATCAGCAAAAGATTCTGGAGTGACATCTGTTTGATATAAGTCCCATTCAAACTTATCTTGATATAATTTTTTATCCAAACTAACTGCCAAATCAATTACAACATGAATTTCAGTATTATTTGGAGGTTGTAAACTTGATGCAAAATTATAATCTTCAATTTGCTTATTTATAGATTCAACAATTTCTTGACTTATAGTACCTGGTAATTCCAAGTCATTACATAAAGAAACGGCAAATTGTTCAGGAGTTATTAAAGTTTCATTAAGATTCCACATGAAAAAATCAACAAGTTTTGAATTACCGGCATTGTATTCTAAATCCAACCTAATTGGAATAAGAACATCTTCTTGTGGCTTATGAGCGAGTTCTTGTAATTTTTGAGAATCTTCATCACTTCCAAAAACTGAATGTATGATTTTGGCAGGTTTAAGTAGAAGCTTTTGTGCATTAGCATTCAATTGATTAGTAGTAGATGCCATACTAGCACTCAAGGTTGAGGTTGGAGTATCTTCAAACTCAAAATCATCAACATTATCAAACTCGGCATAATTGATTTGTTGTGCATTTCTCTTAGCTGATCTCCCCTGTGGTGCCGTGTTTATGATAAGAGCATTCTCTGGATCTTTAGTTACTCGAGAATGTAATCCAGTCGATAAAGCCTGGGGTTGAAATGAAGTACTCTCATACGTTAGAGACATGATGTTCTTTTTCTTCTTCTTTTCGTGATGTATATGCTAATGCTTTCTAAAATGATTCCCTGCTAAGGATAAGACAAATGTGCTTTGTGTATAGACGACTTGGATATTGAAATGAATGAATGAATGAAGGAATTGTGAACTTTGTTTTCTTTTCTTTTTTTTTTTTTTTGGTCTTTGGTTTCAAACCTTTTTTCCATTTTTCGAAAAACTACACGACCCGTTAATTATTTGGAATTTTTCAGTTTTTAACTTCAGCTTCAACTTCAAAGACATTTAAAGCATTTCGGAGACACTTTCGACCAATTAAAATCTCAAGAGACCAGTGGTGAAGTTAGAAATAGCGTTGAATAATTGGTTGTGATTTTTTTTTAGATAATTTTAGTCCTTGTTGAGTTCAAATAGGTTGAATTTTAAGTAGGTAAGACGCGTAATGGAATCCCATTCAATCTTGGAGAACTTCCTCTTATCAAAGGCAGATCTCGAAAGTATTATACCATTTCAACAGTTCAAGAAGGAATGTCCTCCAGACATTTCGCCAGAGACTTGTCGTGAAATATATGATCAGCTTGTGCAACAACGTCGTGCAACACTTGAGTCAGTGAGAGGGAGAATTGATCAGGAATTTAATGTTCCTTTAGAAGTGTCCAAGCAAAAGGCTAGGGAATCAAATCTTATACCGGGTGATAAGGTATCGTTGAATGAGCTTATAGATAAGCTTAAGTCATTGGAGGAGAATATGAAAGTCAGTAATGATCTTATTGACTCTGAGCTGAAAGACGAGATAGCAGAAATCAAACTGATCATTGATGATTTGAATGATTTGAAGTACGGTAAATCTTGGATTAGGGGTGGTTCACAAGCTGATGTCACTCTGTTGGTTCAAGAGACTCTTAAGAGTATTGAAAAATGTGAAAAATTGTTTCCCTAACTTTCATTATACATTAAATCTATATACTATATACAAAATGTGGGTTAAACATTAAATTTGGTAGCAAGGTTTATATTTGGAATACTTTCAATTTTGTCAACTTCGTCATTCCCGATCCATTTCCAAGTATCAAATTTCCAATTTAATCCATCTCTATCTCCTATATTATAACAACTACCCAATGCTCCTGTTTGTGGTGAAGGCTTGATATATACCAATCTCCCAATTCGTGAATGGACTAGGGCCATGGAACACATGACGCATGGTTCATGGGTTGTATACACCAATAGATTATGACATAAGTAATGATCGTCAGTTGGAGCTTGTTCTTGTGAGGTTTGATGATTCGTTTGTCTTCTTTCTAGTTCATTATCCGCTATCATTTTTATAACATTCATGACACTATGTCCTAATGGATATTGATGACGATTGTCATATCCAATTGCCATTATTTCCCATGTTAAATCATCTTCACTACTTTTCTTAGGTTTGGCAATAATTGTTACAATAGGAGGTTTCCCCAAAACTGATTCCTTTAACGCAAGCTCATGTAGCTTCGCAATCATATTTCTTTCTAATTCAATATCAAACTCAGTGGTTAGTAAGAATTGGTGATTAGGATTTCCTTTCCAGGACATTGGCCAATATTGAGAGGACCACAATAATGCAGTCTCTTTTGTTGGCGGAAGGTATCTTGGTAACTCTATCTTTTGTATATTGGCAAATGCTTCATCAAATTCTATATCCTTTTCTTTCATAAATGTACAGACTTCTGCTTCAGAATCAAGAAAATTTGTAGAACATAAAATGGCCCGTATAACAACTCCCTTTTCCTTAATCTCCACGTCCAACTTCTTTAACCGTTTAACGTGCACCAAGTTTATAGTATCATAAGGGGTTATCTCCTCGGCCATAAGTTTAATGATGGACTTTGTTTGACTCGGTCTTATATCACATGTCCAAACCGATATAAGTTCTGGATTTTGAGGATTGGAAACTTCAGAGTTAGGACACTTGATTTGCCTCAACACTCCACCAATAATGGCATTTTCAAGGTCAACATGGTTCTTATTCTTCGATGCTTTTACCATATCCTCCAAATGTTTAACAAACTAGTAGAATAACCTTGAGATGGAAATGAAAAACTTCACGCAAAAAACATCAAAAAAAAAAAATTAAAATAAGAACAACCGCAAAAAAAAACACACAAATATCTTTTAGCTTTCACTAGAAGTTGCATTTCAATTGAGTATGGCAAGGCCAGAACATGAATCACGTTCTGCTTAAAGTCTATCTTGAAAGCGAATATCCACAGCTTTTAGAATGTCTTATAGAGAAAAACAACGATATTTATTGTGATCCAGATGATTATATCCAGTTTCTTAATCATGTCAAAATTCAAGATAGACAAGATTCTGCAAAATCAAAGAAAGTACCATCAGTACTTAGATTCGATCCAGATACGGACTACAGTGAAGTTGTAGATAAGTTGGTCTCTTACCTTACAGAGATCAAATCTACGAATGTATTACGAAATGGTTATTACCAGTCAAGTGGAACTCAAAAGTCTCATAATCGTAATATAAATTTTCAGGTTAATATGCTAAAAGATATTCATTGGCACAGAGTATATACACGGATCGGTCCAAACAAGTTTATTAAGATGATATTGAATACCAATTGCTATGTCAGAACTCCCCATGGTAATCATGTACAATTATTTGGCTTGATCAACTTTCCGTTCCAAAAGAGGCCCGCATGCATAACAAAGTCCCGAATGCTTTTCAAAACAACTAGGTATACTAGTGATAGCCTTCGTCTTCTCCCCGAAACTCCGAAGGATCTTTTGGATATGATATTTCAACTTGATCTGTCAAAACTAAAGTTCCCCAAAAAATTTAGAGGATTAAGACCATTATTGGAGCTAATGTTAAAGAAAGACCAAAGAATCCACTATAGATCAATCTTTAAAAAATTGGTTACGGGAAAACCCATATTACCTAATGAGAATATCTTGATGCAGTCTTCTTCAATAGAAGAAGTAATAAGGTTCACGCTAACCATCATAGGAAAATTATTTCCTTTTGCAATCTGGGGATCTCAAAAAAACAAATCAGCTGTTATTGAAAGAGTCATTCACTTTATACGGGCAGGAAGAAATGAACGACTAACTAAAGAAGCCGCAATGGAATCAATAAAGATAACAGACATTCATTGGCTTGGGAAATCTCCTTCCATAACCTCAAAGCAAGACTATCAGCTGAGATTCAACACCTTTGCAACGTTTATAGGATGGTTTTTACAAAAATTTGTTTGTAAATTGATTGCAAAGTTTTGGCATGTGACCGAAACAACTCAATATACCAGCCTTTCAACTTCAGGATTATTGTATTTTACTCACTCGACGTGGTCCAAGATTACCTCTCCATGGCTTAAACAATATATCGATGATAATTTGAATATCATTGAAGAGGAAATAAAAGATGAAGAAATTTTGAAACTAAAAGAATTTAATTTTGGGGAATTACGCTTGATACCCAAGAAGAATGATTTTCGTCCTCTTTGCGTACCAATAAAAAAGCCATTCATCCTGGATGATTGGGAATCAACTTCAGAGTTTGAACGCCAAAGAATTAAGTACAACAGTCATAAGTATAACGTTGTACTTCCGGTGCTACAATTAATTGCAAATAAGAATTCATCTTTACTTTCCAAAAATAAGCCGCATCACCCAAGATGCTATTCAATTCTGGACATAACCAACTATATAAATAAGTTCAAACTGAATTTATTAGTTAAAAATCAACTGATGCCCAAGATTTATATGGTGAAATTTGATATGAAGCACTGCTATGATCAACTTAACCAGTTCAAAATAATAGAATGCTTTGAAAAGCTCTTTCAAGATGATCACGATAATGCGGGGTACTACATTAGAAGAATTGAAGAACATAGTGAGTCGAATAAGTTCGGCAGAAGATTAAGGGCTCTCATAAAAGACCATTCCAATATAGATGAACTTAACATTTTGCAGAGTTATGATTTGGGATTGCCCAAGAAGGTGGAAAACCGCATCTTAGTGGATAGAAATACAACCAACAAGCTTACAAAATCGGAAATTCTTGATATTATAAAAGGTCAAGTACTTCACTCTACAATATTGGTTCACGGGAAACAATACGAAAGAAAACAAGGTGTATTCCAAGGATTTCCTTTACTGGCTACGTTTTGTGATATGGTATATAATTCTCTAGTAGATGAACAATTTGAATTTTTGCTAAGATCTAAAACCGACTCACTTTTATTGAGGCTAGTGGATGATTTTCTTTTCATTTCTACATCGGCGGAGCAGTGCCAGAGGGTTTATCAAAAACTCAAAAGTCGAACAGTACAAGATTATGGTGCATTTGTTAATGAAGAGAAAAGTGTTTGGATCAATTTTGACAAAGCCGAAGAAGAGAATGAGCTAAACTTTGTTGGCCTCACTATAAACAAAGAAAACCTTGATATAAGGAAAAGTGGTGATACCATGAATCCTATAACGGCTGCCAGTAAGAATTCTTTCAAGTCTCTCTATAAATTTCTTGAAGGTTCATTTAGGACGAGACTCAATCCTTCATTACTCGATACTGAGATGATATCTATTGAGTCTACCCTATTTAATCTAGATTTAGTATTAGGATCGGTAATAAGTTGTTTTTACCGTGAATTTTCACGTATTGAATCTCAAGATAACTTCGAGAGTGGAGAATGCTTCGTTTTCATTTTGAAGTTACTTGAATTCACGTTAGAACAATTTAACTCAGCCAACCTTGATTTGGAGATAAATAATCTCATTATTGACTGCTTCAAGACATGTGTTACAAATGGCTTGAAAAACAAGCATCTAAAATTTCAAAATATAATTGATCTACTATATACTTTATAAGTTTCAAAATACACCAAATATACTTTTCAAATTTTCATTATCTCTTTCTTTTCTTAACCTTTCTAGTTCTTCTATACCGCCGGATTTTTTAAGCTTAGAGTCACCAACAAAATCTCCTAGTTCCTCTTGGAATTTTGTCATTTGCATCATTTCTCTTTCCTTCTCCCTAAGCTTTTCGGCTTTTGCTATGGCTTCGAGTCTGCCGGCATGATCAGGTCTTAAAGCTACAACCTCATTTAAAACAGCATCCTTTAAATCATGAAGGTTTTCACCTGGTTCAGGAATATGTAATCTTGCAACAACTTTGTTTCTTTTATATGCCCCTTGCTTACTCTGTTCAGTTGAGCATTTTTCAATCAAGTCAAAAGTTTCTTCAATTTTCTTAATATCTTCTTTCAAATCTTGAGTCAAATCATCTTGTAAATTAAAGAATTGTTGTTCTTCACATACCTTATCCAATTCGGATTCCCAAATTTTTTTCCAGATGGGTTTACCGCTTGAAATGTATTCGAAAAGGTCTTTCAACAAGGCTTTGGCATGTTCAATTTCTTTATGAGTATTTTTCAATTGTTTTTCACCAACACGAACGCCTCTTTGAGCCACATCTTTCCTTAATGCTTCCATAATGTCCTGTAAATCATCAACTTTTGTCAACAAGGCATCAGAATCCTCGGAAAGTTTGGAATTACTTTTGTTCATATAGGCTCTACTTGAAGATTCAGAAGCTTGGAGACCATTATTTTCAAATTCTTTAACTTTTTGGAAAATATCATCGAATGAACTTTTCAAGTCATTTTTATTTGCAGTTTGAATTTGTCTTATCGCACCCAATTCATGTTGAAGATCATTCAAAGTCTTGAGTTGAGATATACTCTTGGCTGATTTCTTCTCAGATACAGGTTGCTTTGATTCGGCAACAGTTGCAGGAGGTGGTACAGATGATGATACGACAGGTTGAGGGATTTCAATAGTTTTGATAGCATCTTTGACTTCTGATAACAAGTTTGAATTCATTGAATCGAATTTAGAAGTCAATGAACTTATTTTATCCTCTAATTCTCTTATAGATGATTTTTGAGGGTCTTCTTCACTTAAGCATAACAAGCAACCAGATTTGACATCGGATTCTAATAAATGTTCTTCAAGTTCATAAGAAATATTAGTTTGGGGATCTTTAATATAGATATCCGGGAATGAAGTACCGCGAGGAGAATATGCAAATTTTTCAACAAATAAGAGTCTCAAGGCAGCAAAGCTTACTGGTAATTTTATATTAACTTTTTTAGTTCTATCATGAATCTGTAAGAAAATAGGAACAGGTTCTGAATTATCATCATTTGAATTATTTTTTGTAGGAGTAGATTGATAATCTTTAGAATCAAAACTACTATTTGGAGTAGAATTTGAATATTCTGAAGGGGAGATTTTAGGTAGATTTCCAGGAGGTGTGAAATTTGTCAATTTCGCATATTGATAAGCACTAAATCTTTTAGATGCTCTTCTTTGTAAAAAATTACCCTTTTGAAGTTGAGCCAAAGCATCATTCAGTTCACCACCGTTTAATTTCTTTGAAGGAGAATTACGTTGCAGATGAGGTTTAGAACGAGGCTTTTCAGTTTCTTGTACTTCATACGGAGTTATTGGAGGAGCAGGAGGAATATAATTCTTTTGGGGAGAATTTTGAGAAGATGATTGTCTAGATAGGCTAGCATTTTCATTTGAATGAATTGATTTTTCTTGTTCAGAAAGATCTGGATTTGAAAGTTGCCTTGTTGATGAATGAGATTGTGAATTTACTCTTGAGCTGGATCGACTTGATTCTTCTGATGGCTTAGTTCTTTGCAGTTTATCTATTGATAATGTTTTAGCCTTTAATTGTTTTGATTTTAAAGTTTGAAGCAAAGTTACAATGATATTTCTAATATTTGGTAAGAAACGATCCAAATTTTCTTGACTTGGAGCTTCACTTAAGGCAGCTTCTAATATAATTCTTAAAGCATGAGGTACATCACCAATATCTGATATATCAACTCCGGCGCTTGTGAAAGATCTAGTTGCTGCTCGAAAATCATTACCCAACTTGACATACGCATCAGAAACATATTTATCATCTGCTTCCTGTTTGGCCCATCTAGTCAAACTTTCAAGTAAATGTTTAGTAGATACCAAGAGTCTAGTAACGCTTGATTCAATCGTTCCAAGACTTTGCCTCTTACCTTGAGATCTTGATGATGTCAGAACTGTAGATGAAGTCGACGAATAACTGGACATATTTGGTGGTTAATATTATACAAGCAATGGTATTAAACTTTCCGCCTTACTCAATTAGCATACGGATCTTCAATCAATTCAATTTATCGATTCTTATAACCAGTTTTGGTAGCGCAGAGAAGGAGTCTTGATCACCTCTAAATGCAAAATGCTATGACTATTTGATCTATAACTTTAAACTAAATTATTTTTTTGAAAGTACTGCTGGATACGGGAAACAACAATAAACAACCTTTCAATATCAAAACTCTTATTATATAATTGGAGAAGAAAGTCTTTACAAAAAAGAAAAGAAGAAAAAAAGAAAGCTGTACAGCAGTTATATTGTTGTTTTTGTTTGTCTCAAATGATTTTTTAATGAACTTTGACACTACAACGCGGTTTTTATACACTCTCATCCTATCCTTTTCTGCAAACAAGCAAAAAAACTGGAAAAGCTTTTGTATATTTCAGTTTCAGTATCAGTTTTTAATTGTAAAGGTTGGGTTCTAGTCTAATTAGATAAGGAGGGATGGGACGCTGAAGCAGCTATTGTATGGGTGGTGTCAGATTGGTACCAAGAACGATGCAACTGCTCAAAAACGATCTTATCAGTACTAAGTCCGGAGTCCAACCATGATAGACATTGGGTTGGCTCCCTTTGGTATGCAAGGTAAGAATGGTAACTGTAGTGAAGGGGAATGTGGCGGATGGACATGATCTGATGCGAGATGTGGTTGATGTTGATCTGACAGGTTTTCTAATTCTAAGGAATTCCATCTGAAGATTGACTATGCCGAAATTGTATATACAACTAGTAGATATCTGCAGTTCGGGGTACTTGTACTTCTAATTACTGAGTACAGAAGTCAAGCTTCTCTCACAGAAAATTGGGTAATTGGAGGTATCTCAGGCTAAATGACGGTGTACGAGATGTATAACCAGGTTGATGCTATCCTAATGGTACAAATAAGCACACTTTTTTTTGGTTTTTTGCAAAAATAATTATCAAATACTACATAAACATGAAAATAAACGATATATGTATTGAACTTCTAGTAGCCTAATGCCAACGGTAATAAAAATAAAGAAAAAGAAATTGTAAGGAGGAAAGACTAAATAAATTATGAGTTACGAGTGGAAATATACAGAATTATTGAAAAGAGAGAGAATGAAAAGGGAACTGCAAGAAATAATTAAAAAAACACATTAAAAGCAATTAAATATGAGAGAAAATAAGAGAAAAGGAGATAAAGAGAGATTTATATATTAAAAAAAGAAAAAATGGGATTGTATCAGAATGATATTGTTTTAAAGAAAGGGTCCTTTAAAAATTAGGAAAACCATTTTTGAGCGACGTCAATGCAATTAGGATTTTGTAATAATGCAACAGCTTCTTCTTGAGGTAATGCACCAAGTAATTGTTTAGTAGCTGCAACTACTTTTTCAGCAGTTGTACCAGCAATTGAGGCATGTGCTAAAGCTTGAAGAACGGAATCAACAACTTTAGGAATTTGACTAGTTACTGCAACATGTTGATTTTGCATTAATTCTGCTAAAAAGGTATAAGCAAATGGTGCAGCTTCTTCATCTTGAACAATTGGTAATAAAGTGACCCATTGTTGAACTACTGAATCCAAATTTGGTACACTTGCTCCAAATGCTCTACAAATTTTAGCAATAGCAGTAATGACATTTTCAGTAGCAGTAATATTTTCTTCTGATCTAGCCTTAGGAATTGATGCCATTTCAAATAATGGTCTTAAACATGCCAAACAATATTCGGCATAATTTGAACCACCATATTGTGCAGCAACTCCAACTGAATATGCAGCAGCTTGACGAATACTAGCATCTTGTGAAACAAGAGATTCGGCAACAACATCGGTAAACATTTCTTTATAAGCAAATGCTTCTCCTGCATGTTCCAAAAGGTCACAAATGATGCATAATCCACATAATTTAACATTGGTATTTTCATCATTGATGAAAGATGCAACAGTTGGAATAAGTGATTGAAATGCTGGTAAAAAGTTAGCCTTGGTATTTTTGAAAACTGCTGAAATTGCTTTATTTATTTCATCCAACAATTCTTCATCAGTGTAATCATTTTCATTATCATCAACTTCTTCAGTATATTCATCATCTTCATTATCACGATCCTTAAGGTGTTCAAAAATATCTGATAAGTTTGCATTGATTGCAACTGCTAAATTTTGTAATTGTTCTGGAGATAAACAATTTGGTCCTAAAACTGAAATTGCTTCAACAAATGCGGTATAATAAGCAACTAATAATTCTGGAACTGGTTCATTAGTAAGAACGTCTATCAATTTATTGGAAATTTGTGACCATAATCCTAAAGATTCTTCTGAATTATTACCAGTAGCATAAACTGAACATTTCAACAAAGCAGCCAAAGTTAAAGCAGCAGATGCACGAACACCATCATGTAAATAAAAATCAAGAGCAGAAAGTCCAATATCTTGAACAATTTCTTTGACCCATGGGTAAAAATCACCTTTTAATTGAATAGCATAAGTTCTTAATAAATCTAATGCAGAAACCTTTTCATCAAGAGCAGCAGTGTGAACGGCTATAAGTTTACCTGATAAATTGATGACATCCCATTCTTCATTATTATTGAATTCTTCGGCTTCTTCTTCTTCTAATAATGAGATATCTTGAGTTGCTTTAGCGGCGCTTAAAACTGGTGGTAAAACAGCTGGTAAATATGGTAAGAAATCTTTACCAATGATACGACAAATTCTACCCCAACCTTGTTCTAAATATTGAATAACTGGATCATCATCTGTTTGAGAAGCTTCTTGAATACTACCGAATAAATGAATTAATTCCTTACAATGTGGTTCAAATTTTTCTTTACCAACAGCCAAAGCGATCAAAGTAGAACATTCAATACACTTAGCTTTTAATAATCTTGATTCTTGACCCATATCAGTTCTTAAAACCTCAATTAATAAAGGCATTAAAGTATCATAATATTTAACAAAAGTTTTTTCGGCAGCATCAGCAATAATTGCAATGGTAGTTAAAACTTGTTCCTGAACATATCTTTTTTGAGATTGTAACAATCCTAACAAATTATTTAATAAATCATCCAAATAAGGTTCCAAAATTTCTTTTGAAGCGGCTTCGGAGAAATTAACTAAAGCAGCTGCAGCATGGGCTTGAACTCTTGGGACAGATTTATTGGTTAACATTGAAATCAAACCCGGTAAAATTCTAGCACCAGCGGTGATTTGAATATGATCGGCAAAATCGGTTGACATTTGACCCAAAGCATTACAACAAGCATATTGAACTCTTGGATGATTATCTTGTAAAGAAGGCAAGATTAAATCCAAGATTTTTGGAATTTCTGAAATCAAGACATCTGCACAACCTTCAGCAGCTGAAGATAAAGCCATTAAAGCAGCTTGACGTTCTCTCCATTCACCACTTTGTAACATATCTGGTAAGTATTGGAAAAGAGGTTGAGCCATTGATTTACCATTTAATTTTAAGGATACACGATCCAAGGCTTGACGGGCAGCATCATATTCTGGTTCTTCATCATCATCATCATTATCATCTTTATTATTCCAATCAGCAGCATCATCATCATCGATACAAACTTCAGTAAGCATTACCAAAGTGATTAAAACAACTTCACTAGTATAGTTAGGAGTTAATTTACACATAACAGGAGCCACTTCTGAGAAAGTAGTTAATAATTCCAAAGCAGCCATACGAGCATTTGAATCTAAATCTTTATTTTTTGAAACAGCTGAGCAAAATTCGATAATAGTTGGGAACATTGATTTAAACATTTTTGGAGCCAATTCAACCAAATCAATTAAAGATTCTAAAACAGATGCTAATGCTTGTTCTTGACCATTTTGTAAGAATCTTGGTAAAGAATTTAATAAATCTGGTAATAAAGGAGCCAAAGTATTCCAACTACCTTTTGGTATATCTCTAAAAAAAGCCACAAAAGCAGTACAAGAAGCAATACGAACATCATCATTTGAATCTTCAAAACCTGATTTAAAGATAGGTAAGACTTCATTTATATAAGATTTATCAATTAATTCAGGAGCTGAAGAGAAGACTCTAAAAGCAGATTCACGGAAACTTGGATCATCATTAGTAGTTGCTTGAAATAATGCAGGTATTAATTCATTCCAAGTACCAGGAGGGGAAACATCTTCTTTTGCAACTTCAGAGATAGCATCCGAAAGTTTATGTCTAACTTGATTTGATTGAGGAGAGGTGAAACCATTTAATAAAACGCTACGAATTTGAGATCTAACTGGTTCACTTATAACTCCAATTGTTCTATCGGTAACACTTGAAAAATCTTTTGGAGATTTAATAGCAATACGTCTAAATAAAACTGCTGAAAATGCTTGTAATGTTTCATTACCTGGAGTAGAAGCATTTTCTGCCAAAAAAAGTAATAACATTTCAACATTTTGTTTTAAAGTCCATTCAGTTTCTAATGATTTTTCTGCTTCTGATCTAATATTATTATCAGCAGAGGCCAACCCATTTAAAAGTTGGGTAAGTACTTGATGTACATGGGATGGTAATGCAGACATTATGCTTTTATTTTTCTTTCTATTTGCTAAGAAATATCCAACACCGAACTTCGTTCCCGTTTCTTTGCTCTCAATCAATGGGAGGGTTTACTTAATTTAAAGGAATTGATCCAAACCAAAAAAAGAAAGTAAAATGCTATTATAAATGCCGGCCAAATAAAAAAAGATCAAGATCACTTAAACTAATTAGCTCTAATGATCAAGATTTATAAACTTTGTTAACAATTTATTGCAAAATATAAATTTTCAACTCTATATCCATGCAACAAAAAATTGGGCCTAAGAATTTGTCAATAAAAAAAAAAGAAATTCGTGGGGGGAAATGATCTGGGAAAACAAAAAGGTAGCACTTACAAGAATGAAGTTGAAAGTGATCTTTATTAGTCGATCGTAAAATCTCTTCTTTTCGTGAGTAATTGGTGGAAGCTTGGTGTATTATTCACTTAGTCTTTCTGTTGTAGTTTTTTCAATGCTTTAAATTTTTTTTTTTTTGTCTTCTTTCATTTTTTTTTTTTGCGTTACACAAAATTATCCTTTATTCAATCACGTGATTTTTTATTGATTTGAGGTACGGATCTTTTAGAGCATTTACTACGGTATAATCAAGGTATAGAGTCATTTAATATACATTAGGTTATAAATTATACAAGGAGAAAGGTATGAGATGCAGAGGGAGAGAGAGAGAGAGAGAGGGAGAGAGGGAGGGGCTTACTTTTTGAGGATGGTGATGACGTCTTCATCTTGTAAGTCATGACTTAAACCAACGACTTGGGGTTGATGTTTAACTGATTTACCAAAGACCAAAGCATTTCTAAAATCACTAACCAAGGATTTATGGATTGAGTTACAGAAATCTTCGACAGAGCAACGGTCACTTCTTAAAACGACTGGTTCATTAAAATCAGGTAATTTACCCTTTGGTTTAGTATAAACTCTTACCAATTTTAATTTATCCCACATCATTTGTAATAAATCATCAAGATTCCAACCTTGACCACTGGAGATAGGAATAGCGTTTGGGATTTTATATAACAAGTCCAATTCTTCCACGGAAAAGGAATCAATTTTATTTAATACATAAATTGCAGGAATGTATCTTCTTGATTTAGCTTCAATAGCATCAATTAAATCATCAACGGTAGCATCGCATCTAAAGGCGATATTAGCCGAGTTAATTTTATATTCAGCCATGACTGCTTTAATTTCATCATTATCTAAATGAGTTAATGGTACGGTATTAGTAATATTAATACCACCTCTTTCCTTTTTGGTAATAACAATGTTTGGTGGTTCTTTATTAATTCTAATTCCAACCCCTTCCAATTCATATTCAATAATTCTTTTATGTTGTAAAGGTTTATTAACATCCAATACTAAAAATAATAAATTAACTGATCTAGCAACTGCAATAACCTGTTTACCACGACCTTTACCATCCTTAGCACCTTCAATAATCCCTGGTAAATCCAACATTTGAAGTTTGGCCCCCTTATACTTAATAATACCTGGAACTGTAGTTAATGTAGTAAATTCATAAGCAGCTGCTTCAGAATGAGTCCCAGTTAATTTAGATAATAATGTCGATTTACCAACCGATGGGAATCCAACAAATCCAATAGTAGCAACCCCTGTTCTAGCAACATCAAATCCAACTCCTCCTCCTCCTCCTCCTGAGGAACTATCAGATATTAATTCTCTTCTTAATTTGGCTAATTTGGCCTTTAATTGTCCCAAATGAAATGATGTATTCTTATTCTTTTGGGTACGGGCCATCTCATCCTCAATACCCTTGATTTTTTCCACAGTAGTCATCTTTTTCAATTATTCTTCTGCTTACAAACAACAACTAGTTGACTCTTTCTTCAACAAAGTGACTTGACGCTATTTTAATCAAAAACTAAAACTAAAAGAAGAAGAAATGAAATAAAATCTGAAAAGTGAAAAATTTCTATTGCGCTGACGTAAAAGAAGCAAAGGGAAAAAAATGGAAATCGTGTAAAAGATCAACTTTAGTGTCTTCTCCAAAAAAAAAAAAAAAAAAAAAAAAAAAAAAAAAAAAAAAAAAAAAAAAAAAAAAAAAAAAAAAAAAATAGGAAGAGAATGAAAAAAAAAGTGAAAAAAAGAAAAAATTTCATAGTTTGTAATAGTTAATCATAAGTAACTCCCAAGTAACTAGATATATAAGATATAAATCAAGTAAGAATGGGTAAAAAATCAAAGAAGAGTCAAGCCGGTGGGGATTTCTGGGATGAAGAAGAAATTGAAACCCCTCCAGCTGAAGAATTTGGTACCGCATCACAAGAGGTTGGTGAATCAGTTGAAGCTGGTGAATCAGCAGAAGTAGCGGGTGAAGAAGAATCACAAGGGGCCGAAGAGGCTACACCTGAAGATTTTTTGAGTTCTATTCGTAAATCCAAGACCAAGAAACAAACCAAGGCAGCAGAAGAAGAAGAAAAGAAGAATTCCAATGTTCCAAAAGTTTTATCAAAGAAGGAAAAGGAAAAATTGAAGAAGGAAGCAGAAAAGCAAAGAAAGAAGGAAGAAGCTGCTAAAAAGAAGGCACAACAAGCTGATAAAAAGGAACAAATTAAAGAAGCCAATAAGAAAAATGCAGCAGCTGCCGCAGCTGCAACTTCATCAAATGAAGCAACTCCAGAACCAGAATCTACTACTAGTAGTACTAAAAAGGCAACACCTGCTAAGAAAGGTGGTAAGAAAGTTCCTGCTGGTATTGCTGCTTTAAAACGTCAATTAGAATTGAAAAAACAAGCAGAAGAAGAAGAACGTCTTGCAGAAGAAGAAGAAGAAAAACGTCGTGAAGAAGAAGAAAAATTAAGAGCAGAAGAAGAAGCTAAATTAGAAGCTTCAAGAGCTGCTAAAAAGGAAAAGGAAAGATTAAAGAAGGAAAAATTAAAAGCTGAAGGTAAATTATTAACTAAAAAGCAAAAAGAAGAAAAAAAATTACAAGAAAAACGTCGTCAACAATTATTACAAAGTGGTAATGTTACAGTTGCTGGTTTAAATAAATCAGAAGATGATCAATCTTCAAAACCAAAAAGAATTGTTTATGAAAAGAAAAAATCAAATAAACCAAAAACTTTTAATCAAAAACCTCAAAAAGTTGAAACTAAACCTTCTGAATCTAAAAAGGATGATGAGGATGATGAAAATGTTGCTGAAGATTGGGAACAACTTGATGATGAACCATTAGCTGATGATTGGGAAAATGCTTTGGGTGACGACGATGATGAAGCAGCAGAAGAAGAAGATGATGAAGCAGTTCAAGAAGAAGAACAACCAGCTAAATCTGATGCTGCTGCTGCTGCTGCTGCTGCCGCAAAGGAAGCAGAAGCAAAAGCTGCCGCTGAAAAGGCTAAGAAAGAAGCAGAAGCAAAAGCTCGTGCTGAAGCTGCTGCTAAAGAAGAAGCTGCTAAAAAGGCTGCTCTTACTAAAAAATCTGCTTCTCCAGCTGCAACTCAACCAGAAAAAGATTTACGTTCTCCAATTTGTTGTATTTTGGGTCATGTTGATACTGGTAAAACCAAATTATTAGATAAAATTCGTCAAACTAATGTTCAAGGTGGTGAAGCTGGTGGTATTACTCAACAAATTGGTGCCACTTATTTCCCAGTTGATGCTATTAAAACTAAAACTGCTAGTATGGCAAAATATGAAAAACAAACTTTTGACGTTCCAGGTTTATTAATTATTGATACTCCAGGTCACGAATCTTTTACTAATTTAAGATCTCGTGGTTCATCATTATGTAATATTGCTATTTTAGTTATTGATATTATGCATGGTTTAGAACAACAAACCATTGAATCAATTAGATTATTAAGAGATAGAAAAGCTCCATTCGTTGTTGCATTAAATAAAATTGATAGATTATACGATTGGAAAGAAATACCTAATAATTCATTCCGTGATTCATTTTCAAAACAATCAAAATCAGTTCAATCTGAATTTCATACTAGATATGAACAAATTAAACTTGCTTTAGCTGAACAAGGTTTAAATTCAGAATTATATTATCAAAATAAAAATATGTCAAAATATGTTTCAATTGTTCCAACTTCTGCAGTTACTGGTGAAGGGGTTCCAGATATATTATGGTTATTATTAGAATTAACTCAAAAGAGAATGGCTAAACAATTAATGTATTTAACTAAAGTTGAAGCCACTATTTTGGAAGTTAAAGTTGTTGAAGGTTTTGGTTATACCATTGATGTTGTTTTATCAAATGGTGTTTTAAGAGAAGGTGATCGAATTGTTTTATGTGGTTTGAATGGTCCAATATCAACTAATATTAGAGCTTTATTAACCCCACCACCATCACGTGAATTACGTATTAAATCCGAATATATTCATAATAAAGAAGTTAAGGCAGCATTAGGGGTTAAAATTGCCGCTAATGATTTAGAAAAAGCCGTTGCTGGTTCAAGATTAGTTGTTGTTGGTGAAGATGATGATGAAGAAGAAATTATGGATGAAGTTATGGATGATTTAACTGGATTATTAGATTCAGTTGATACATCAGGTAGAGGTGTTACCGTTCAAGCTTCAACTTTAGGTTCATTAGAAGCCTTATTAGATTTTTTGAAAGATATGAAAATTCCAGTTATGTCAATTGGATTAGGACCAGTTTTTAAAAGAGATGTTATGAAAGCAACAACCATGTTAGAAAAAGCTCCTGAATATGCGGTTATGTTATGTTTTGATGTTAAAATTGATAAAGAAGCTGAACAATATGCTGAAGAACAAAATGTTAAATTATTTAATGCCGATATTATTTATCATTTATTTGATGCATTTACTGCTTATCAAAATAAATTAATGGAAACTCGTCGTAAAGATTTTATGGAATATGCCGTTTTACCATGTGTTTTAAATACCATTCAAATTATTAACAAACGTAATCCAATGATTATTGGTGTTGATGTTGTTGAAGGGGCAGTTCGTATTGGTACTCCAATTTGTGCAGTTCGTCCAGATCCAGAAACAAAAGAACCAAACGTTATGGTTTTAGGTAAAGTTGTTTCTTTGGAAGTTAATCATAAATCTCATGATGTTGTTAAAAAGGGTCAAACCGCTGCTGGTGTTGCAATGAGATTAGAAAATCCTTCTTCTGCTCAACCAGTTTGGGGTCGTCATGTTGATGAAAAGGATAACTTATACTCTTTAATCTCTCGTAGATCAATTGATACTTTGAAAGATCCTGCATTCCGTGATACTGTTAGTAGAGATGATTGGGTATTAATTAAAAAATTAAAACCAGTATTCAACATCAAATAATCTATTTACTCTTTTCCCATAGCTTTATTACATATATATACGTATATAATGATGAACATGTCTTTTCGATAATAAACCATGTAAACTTTCTATATATATAAGTATATATAATTATATATATATATAAGTATATATATAAGTATATATATAAGTATATATATATATATATAAATACATTATGAAGGAGGAAGTGCGCACAACCTTCCCAAATAGGCAGTCTGTGTCTGGCCCAATGAAGTTGAATTTAAATTTTGTTACAAATTTTTTTTTTGTTCAGACAAAAAAGCATACTTCAACAACATTAACAAGGTAAAAGGAAAGCAAAGGAAAGCAAAAGAAATAGAAAAGATGCAAGACTTACCACCTATTGGAGGATACGAGCCAGTTCAATGGAAAAGAAATGTTCCAGCCCGTGGATTTAGACCATCGATTTATTTTTGGGGTATTACTGGATTAATTTCATTTGGATTTTATAGATATTATCAAGGGATTAATGAACAACGTGAATTAGCAAGAGAAAGAAATTGGGCCAGGTTTTATTTGGAGCCATTATTGGTTGCAGAAGAAGATCGTAATATTGCCAGAAGATATTTCTCTGAAAAGGCAAGACAAGAACTTGTTAGAGAATCAATGAGTGAAGAAAATAAGGCTAAATTTGATGAAGAAATTTATCATGATAAATCCAAGGTTCGTTTCCCAAGATACACTGCTGGTATTCATCCAGCTGATCGTTAATGAGATTAAATTACAACAAAAGAACCAAATTTATTGAAATCAAACAACTATTCATTTAACCAATCTTTAAGGTTATTCTTTCAAAATTTGCATTGCATCAAAGTATCTAGGTATTTGATGGCTAAGGTTGATTTTCAATTCCATACTATATGTACTTTATTTATTAATTCAATTATTTATTACGTCAAAGTGCCTGTACTTTTCTTGTATTTAAGGATACAAGTTCAAATAAGAATATACAAATATTCCAATAAGCATTAGAATATTTAAATATTCAAATAAGAATACTTAAATATTCAAATAAGCATACATGATCATACAAGATCAGCATACAAGATAGTAAGCAGAGTATTCATATAAGCATACCAAAGTAGGCTCACGTGACATTTTTCATAAATTAACTACGGGAGAAAAAACGAAATAGAAGAAGAATATGCAATAAGTTATAAGTAAGGATATATAAAGATAGAATTAATAGAGAAATGACCAGGGAAAGTGTTCATGTTAATAGTAAAGAGCAAGTTGAATCGATACTTGACAAGTATGATTATTTTTTATTTGATTGTGATGGAGTACTTTGGTTAGGAGATCATTTATTACCATGGGTAGTTGAAACTCTTGAATTATTAAAAAAGAATAATAAAAGGATTTTATTTGTTACTAATAATTCCACTAAATCACGTAATGATTATTTAAAGAAATTTGAAAAATTAGGTATTGAAGGGATTAAAAAGCAAGAAATTTTTGGATCATCATATGCTAGTGCTAATTATATTGATAAAATTTTAAAATTATCAAAGGATAAAAAAATTTGGGTATTAGGAGAACATGGAATCGAACAAGAATTAGGAGAATTAGGATATCAAACCATTGGAGGTAGTAGTGAAGAATTGAATGTTTCATTTGATGAAAATCATCCAATGTTGAATCAATTAGATGATAATGTTGGAGCAGTTATAACTGGTTTAACTACAAATGTTAATTATTTAAAATTATCAATTACTTTACAATATTTATTAAAAGATAATAAATCATTACCATTTATTGCAACAAATATTGATTCGACTTTCCCAATGAAGGGTAAATTAATGATTGGTGCTGGTTCAATCATTGAATCAGTTGCTTTTGCTAGTGGTCGTACTCCAAATGCTATTTGTGGTAAACCAAATCAATCAATGATGGATTCAATTAAAGCTGATAATCTCGCTTTAAAAAATTCTCCTTCAAAAGGTTTGATGATTGGTGATCGTTTAAATACTGATATGAGATTTGGTCTCGAAGGTGGTTTAGATACTTTATTAGTACTTACCGGTATTGAAACAATTGATAGTATTGATAATTCATCCATTAAACCAACTTTTTACGCCAATAAACTTGGTGATTTCTTTGAATTATCTAATTCATAACCCCCTTCTTACGTAAATTGTAATTCTAGAATCATCAATCCATTTCTTCTCATTGTAATTTGTTGTAGTTTGTTGTATTTTTGTTGTTGTTACCTTCATTCTCTTGTTGTTGTCCAATTTTTTTTGGTCTTTCCACCTTTCCTACTCTTTCTACACCTTCAACAATACTATTACCCATCAAACCCCCTTTACCTTGACTTTTCAAATCGTTTAATTGGTGTTGTAAGTACGATTTTTCAGCTTTGTCTTAGTGAAAAATCGATTTTTGTCCGGTTTTGTTAGTGGCTCACACAAAAAAAAAAATTACGTAACGCCAAAAAATTTTTATTTTTTTTTTTGTTCGTTCTTATAAACAAAATTAAAAAGTATAAGGATCAATTGAACCAAACGAAGGGAGAATACTACTTCTTTTTAAGTTGTTTGCTTAATTGCTGAATAATAGACGATTGGAACTAAACAGACATTTGGTTAGATATAGAGTATGACTGAAGAGAAGAGGCAAAACTTACAGAAATCAGGCTTAGTTGAATGGTCAGTTTTCAGTGAATTGATTGCAATGGATGAAGATGAAGAAGGATTTTCTAAATCATTATTTCAAACATTTGTTGATCAATTCGTTGAAACGTTTAAGGAGATTGATGATAATATAAAGGAGAAAAACTTGGATAAATTATCAAGTTTAGGACATTATTTAAAAGGATCAGCTGCTGCTTTAGGATTAATTAAAATTAGTAGTCAATGTGAAAGAATTCAAAATTATGGACATAAGAATAATTTTGATAATTTTGAATTAAAAGATGAAGAAGATAAGAAACTAAAGGATACTGATGATGAATTTTGGATTAAATTAATTGAAGATGCTTTGGAAAATGCTAGAGACGGTTTTGAAAAATCAAAATCTGCTTTGAATGATTACTTTGATGATGAATTATAAATTTAATGACCCTTCCTTTATGATTTTCTTTACTCCATTCTTTTCTCTTTTCATCTTGCTATAAAAATTGATTAGATCTTTTTGCTTTTCTTTCATTGTGCTTCATTTATCTTGATTTACCCAAAATTTTACAAACCCAAATTTAAACTTAAACCTAAACTCAATATTCAATCAGTAATTCAAATCCTATTTCATATAAAAGCTTAAAATCATAAACAATTCCTGTTGAGACTTACTACTTTGTTTTCCTTTTTATTACCTTTTTTTTTTTTATTATTATTACTACTATTATAATATTTCTTTCATGTCTAATTCAATTGCGTAATGTTTCTCCAATTATAAATTAGACATTTTGGTCAATGTCTCTAGTTACTTTCTTGTTCTTCTGTTAATTTATCATTTTAGTATGGTTCTCTCTTTTGATTTTACCCTCATTCGTACAAAGTTAAAATAAATATTGTTTAATTAAATTTAAAAAGAGTAAATTATTTATACTTATATTTCGCAGCTATACATTATTGGTTTGTCTTTTCTTAAATATACATAAGTCCATATAAACAACTTGATTGGGGATCCAGGCTCTTAAAAAGGTTGGTATATGTAATAACCTACCAATTCCTTTATGTTCACCATCTGGATTTATTAATTTATCACATTTAATGATTTCCCAATCTGATCTAACTTGTCCATTGTGGAATAATTGTGCTTCATTTACTGCTTCATTAACTGGTTGTGAATTATCAAAATAGTAATCACAATCTTCAAAATTAATTAACTTGGATTCAGAAAATTCATTCTTGTTATTCATATCGAATGGAATATTGGATGTGGAATCCAGAATCTTTTCAGATTCTAAAAAATCCCCTGGTAATAATCCATCGAATCCACTTTTAACAAATCTTAATCTATAATTATCCGGTAAGAAGAAAGAATTAGGGAAATGATACCATTCTCTACCAACACAAACATTTGAAATTTCATTACTTTTTGGTTCATTGGATAAAATGGTTGAAACTGTTAAAGGTGCTCTATAATTTTCAATCAAATTAAGTATTCTCAAGATTGAAACTAATGAAACTAATAAACAAAATAATATTTGAATTGAAATTATAGTAAACTTGGTTAATTTTAATTTACTTCTAATAATATTAAGTAAAATGAATAGTTTATTAATTAATAAGGATGCATTTATAATGATTAATGGATAAATTGGATATAAAAATCTTTCTTCTTTATGAGGTTGAATCCCAAATATAGTACACCAAATAACCAAAGGACTTATTATACCAATTAATATTTTCAATTTATATTTATATTCATAAATGAATACATTAGTTAATATTCCCAAAAATCCTAATATCATAATGATATTAAAATTTAATAATAAATTAGCAACGTAGTAACTAAATGGTTCAATACCAAATATTTCTGGTCCTTCACCTTCACCACCAAAAACATTATAAAGAACAATATTTAATGGAACAAAGAAAAATTGATTAAATTTATAATATAAATTATCAATCCCACTTATAATCAAAATAGTTCCAAAAACCTTAATTGCAGATTTTAAACCAATTTGCCATAATTGATTAAGATTTGATGAAAATAAAGTATAGATAGCAAATGGTAATGACAATACAAGAATGAATGGCCAACCGAATAAGCCTCCTAAACCAAACCAAAAGAAAGTTTTAATTGAATTATTAATCTTAAGATTTGAATTATTATTACTTATTGCAAATAATGATTTATTAATTGCAAATATAATCATTTGCATTGCAAAGCTTGAAGGTAATAATGCAACACCGGCATGTGACATACCAGTATTAATTGATGATAAGAATAAGTACCAATTACCAATTTTAAAACCAAAATTTTCAGTTAATGAATTAGTTAATAAAATTTCACTCAAACTAGTTAATCCATTCAATCCAATTACTCTTATCCAATAAAATTCAAAATAAGAAGGAAATTTGAAAAATTGATTTAACCAATGGAATGGATAATCAACTAAGTAGTATGGAGTTAAGAAGGCATATGATCTTATTGCATATTCTGGAGAATATTCCCAAGTTTGTTTACCAAATCCTCTAACCAATAAGTTTAATGGATCCCAATAGTTAAAGGTTTCATCACAATCGGGAATTATCATATAAAATGATATATAAACACGAATTAAAACATTCGCAATTATCAACAACCGTCTTGAATGAGCAACAGCATCGGTTTTATTGGACATTTTACTAAGGAATCCGCTAGTTGAAGATGATTGCAAATGAATTTGGTGTCTTTTTCGTCTCAAGTATTTTTTTTTCAGTTTTTTTTTTAGTGCAGTCTTCAGTCTTTAATATAGTATTCCGTCTACAAGTAGTCTACAAAGCAGTCTACAATATTCATAAGAAGGTATCATTTACAACGTAGTATACAGAATAGTTTATAACCGATTTATATATTTTATATAGTTTAAAGTAAGAAAGAAGGATGGAAACATTAGTTTTTAACTAGCATTGAATCACGAGCAGGACCAACACCAACCCATTGAATTGGAACATTAACGAAATCTTCAATGTATTTCAAATAATCTTTAGCATTTTGAGGTAAATCATCATAATTTTTGATTTTGGAGATATCTTGTTCCCAACCAGGTAAGGTAACGTATTCAACTTCGACTTTAGCCAATAAATCCAAATCTTCTGGGAAATTTGATAATTTTTTACCATTTAAATAATAGGCAACAGCAACTTTAATTTCTTTAAAAGTATCCAAGACATCTAATTTAGTAATGTTTAAAGAGGTATAACCATTGATTAAAGTTGAATATTTTAAAACAACCAAATCTAACCAACCACATCTTCTTTTTCTACCAGTGGTTACCCCATATTCAGCACCAATATCTTGTAAAGTTTCACCATCTTTATTTAATTGTTCAGTTGGGAAAGGACCTTCACCAACTCTAGTAGTATAGGCTTTAACAACCCCATAAATATTATTAATATTTTTTGGAGGAATACCTAAACCGGTTAAAACCCCACCAATACCAGTTGAACTTGAAGTAACATAAGGATAAGTACCAAAATCAATATCTAACATAAGAGCATTTGCACCTTCAATTAAGATTTTTTTATTTTGAGAAATTGATTTATGCATAAATTCAATTGAATCAACAACAAAAGGTCTTAATAAAGTACGATATTTTTCATATCTTGATAATTCTTCTTCAATATCATAATCAAAATCACCATATCTTTTATATCTTGATTCAATTAAACGACGATATCTAACTTTAAATTCATTCCAAGAATCATCATCATCAGCAACTAAATGATGAACTCTAATACCAGATCTTGAAGCTTTAGTTGAATAAGTTGGACCAATACCTTTACCAGTAGTACCAATTGATTTTTTATTTTCTGATAATTCAGCTTCTTTTAATTTATCAGTTCTTTGATGGAAATCAAAAACTAAATGAGCTCTTGAACTAATAAATAAACGACTTCTACAATCTAAACCTTTTGCTTCTAAAGTTTCTAATTCTTTGAAAAATGATGGTACATGAATAACAACTCCTGAACCCAATAAATTTAAACATTTTGGATTAACCAAACCTGATGGTAACATATGGAAATCATATTTAGTATCACCAACAACAATAGTATGACCAGCGTTATTACCACCTTGACATCTTGCACAAACATCAATATCATCACATAAAATATCAACTAATTTACCTTTACCTTCATCCCCCCATTGAGAACCTAATACAACATCACACATATTTGCAATTAATTAAAATAACTTTAAACGATTTAAAATAACTAAGACCCTAAAGGAATGAACAGAATTTCCCGTTAAAACCAAAAACCAACAAAAGGAAGAAGAATTTAAACTGAATCATATTTTAAATAGTCAACTTTTCCAATTTTATATAGATTGCGTTCAATTTCGTTGGATGTATGGGTGTTTGCAATTGCAATAATAAAAATTTGACTCTGGCCTCCTCCAATATACTAACCATGCTCACCAGGACTAAATTACCATCTACCATATATATAGTAAGTACTATCTACTAACTAGTAAGCACTATCTAGTAAGCATGAAGTACTAACATCCATACACTTCAATACATACTACGTTATCCTTTCCAGCTCATACAACCATAGTAGCATTCAACTATATCATATTGTACTGTGTCAGATTTGGATATTGATAACATGAAGTATAGTAGCTTATCTTTTGTAGTTAAAGTAAATGCTTATAGTCATGATGTATGCTTATAGTCTTTTTGTATAGTCATGGTGTATGCTTATAGCATGCTATTTAAAGCTTAGCCTGATGGCTTATAGTATAGTAGTTAAAGTATAGCTTATAGTTTATGGTTGGATCCGTTGGATTAGCCGTGTTTGTACCACTGTGAGATACGGACATAATTTACAATGTCTGCATCTCTTACCCTTTCTGGTCACGTCACTTTTGACATCTACCAGGCTATAAAGTATAATAAGCTGTCAACTGTTGTAAAGATAAGCCATATGATAAGGTCAGTAAGGTATAATACGTCAAAAATAATATAATATAACATGGTACGGTATAGCCCAATATAGAAAGGTATAGTACAATACGGTAAAGTATAGTATAGTATAATTGGTACAAAGTATAAGCGTCGTAAATTGGGAGGCTTTTGTGGATTGGCTATTAATAAAGTGACCTTAAACCATTTTGCAGAATCTCAACTACATCGAAGAAGGCGTAAACATAAATAATCATGAATTATCATAATTGTTCATGATTAATCATGTTCTTGTTGAGGTAGGCTTATACATTGGAAATACGTAAATACATATATATATGTATACGTATTTTGAGTAGTTGGATACTCTATATAAGTTTTAGCAACCAAATATGAAGCTCATATATGCTTATCTTATATTGACCTCAATTTTGATTACACTCGTAGAGTCAGCTGCTATTTATGATAATACTAGTTCATTGATTAAGAGATTCTCGTTCCGAAGTTCAGGATCTAGTCATTCGAGTTCAGGCCATTCCAGTTCGGGCCATTCCAGTTCAGGCCATTCCAGTTCGGGCCATTCCAGTTCAGGCCATTCCAGTTCGGGCCATTCATCAGGTTCTACTTCAGGTGGAAAAAGTGGTTCAGGCTCGAGTTCAGGTTCCAGTTCAGGTTCCAGCTCAAAAGGGAATGGTAACAGAGGATATTATACGCATTCTCCACCAAATGGTATATACTCTTCTTCCCAATTCTCTTCTTCAAGAGTTTGTACTAGAGGTAGTCAAAGGTTTTACTGTGCAACCGGCCTTTTACTTGGTGGTGGCTACGTTACGGGTTACCACAACTATCATAATGGTAGCTATTCCATTGATGAAGCTTCCCATACCAAACAAACCTCATCAGCATCCTCGGTTATCGTTGGTAACTGGTTTATACCGTTTATACTTATCTACTTGCTAAGCTTTTTCATTTAGCCAAACCAAAAAAAAAAAAAAAAAAATCCTATGCGAACAAGAACCTCATCTCTTCTTCACTTATATAATGTCGAATCCTAAAAAGACTCGTTTGAAACAAGCATTACTGTGTCAAAGTTGTAGGGCTCGGAAAATCCGTTGTGATTTTCAATCTCCATGTACTAATTGTATTAAAAATAATATAGATTGTATTAGAAATAAAAATGATCGAAGAAAAGAACGATTTCTGAATGAATATGTTGAAAATCTTCAAACAAAGATTCAATCACTTGAAAATATGATTGATTCAATTAAAACAATCGTAAATGGTGAAGACAAGTCATTAAAACTTGAATCATCTCCTCAATCAACGAGTGATGCTCCAATATTTGATAATTCAAAATATACTTATCCAACTGATTTTGAAAATTTAGATAAACATAAAAATTTAGCAGTTTATGGACCAACTAGTGTTTTTGATAATGAATTAATTCAAAATTCTTCAGAAAGTAATGCTGAACAATTGGAAATCATGAAACTTAATCAAAACCCTCAAATTATTGCTTGTATCAAGATTTTTTTCAAATGGCAATATCCAAATCATAATATTTTTGTATTTAGAGAAGCTTTTATAATTGATTTTTTCAATCCAAAACCTAAAAGTGTTTATTGTTCAATTGAATTGATCTATTCAATTTGTGCCATGGGTTCAAGTATGTCTGATGATGATTTAATCTATAATAAATCTAATCAATTTTATAATGATGCTAAAAAATTATTATTATCCAAATTAGATAATCCTTCTATTACTTCTATGCAAAGTTTCTTATTGTTGGCATTTTATGATATTTGTAATGGTAATAATTCTTCGGGTTGGATGTTATCAGGTAATGGTATAAGAATGGGATTTGATTTAGGTTTCCAATTAGATCCTAAAATTTGGTTTTTAACTTCAAATGAAAAAATTTCAAATTTAAATATTGCAATTAGAAGTAGAATTTTTTGGGGTTGTTATCTTGCAGACCATTTTATTAGTTTATTATTAGGTAGACCTTCTATCTTGAAAATGTCCGATAGTTCAATTCCTGAAACTAAAGATTTACCTGATTTAGAATGGATTGATGATTTTTCTTATACTAATCCAAATAATATAAATCACAAAGAATTAGATCCAGATTTGGTAGTTTTCATTTCAAAACCTTTGAAAAGTTTAATCAATCTTATTAATATTAGTTCAAATATGTTAAATGACGTTTTCACAAGAGATCATAATAATGATAACTTTAATTTATCACTGAAATTCGATAAACTAAATAATTATAATTCTCAAATCATTAATTGGAGACAAAATTTACCAAATTATTTAAAATGGGATTCTGATACTTTGAAAAACAATGCTGAAGATCCAACTTTGATGAATATGAGATACTATTATTATATCTTATTACTTTGTTTGAATCGTCCATTCATTGAAATTACTAAACAAAATAATCCTACTCTCCAACATCATACTTTAAATTCTCCTTCATCAATTTGCAATGAAGTAATTGTTGATTTGATTCACGCTATTTCAAGATTTAAATCGGTTCATGGTTTGCGTAAAGCATCAGTTTTCATTGTATATTGTTCTATTTTATCATTATCGGTTCTAATCCTTTCCAATTCCAACAGACCAACTCATTCAAGCTTTAAGAAAAACTTGATCTTCTTCTTGAATATACTTCATGGTTGCTCCCGTACTTGGAAATTGGCAGAAAAATCTTTTAAACTTATCGAGTTGAAATTAGAAAAGGATCGCTCACTTAAACTTCAAATAGTTAATGACGAGGTTGTTTTCGATTCCCTTCTGTCAGACTTTGATTCAAAACAAAACACTCCTGATAATTCAGCTTCAACTCCTACAATCGACCCATCCCATAACATTAACCATTCAATGAATGAAGTAAACCCAGATCTTGACTTGATGAGCAATTTCTCCGAATTCTTCGGAGGACCACCAGTTTTAATGACATCAGACTTGTTTGACCAGGATTGGGCTTCATTATTCCCTGACTACTCTTTATAATCCCTTATGTCTAACGACCAGCCCTTTCGGCTCATGTATTTTTATAACTTTCTATATCCTCTGCTCACACTCAACGACTATTCATTACCTATCTATACTTTTAACGCATCTTCTTTTACGTATAATGAATTCATATTTAACTTCAGCTTATTTTTGTAGCCTTTCTTTTTTTGCAATTTGATTCCTCTCCAGCAAAAAAAAAAAAAAAAAAAAGTAACGGCAACAAAAAAGACCTTCTGGTTAGCCATTGCATTCATACAGAGACTATGTCAGATTCAAACGGAAACTCAAGCCAGGCAAGTAAAGGCGATGGCAATATAGATAATTCCTCGTTTGCCAGTATTTTGGCTGGGGTTCAAAGAATGAGAGACGAGTATGAACCCAAGGCAACTGCTCCGCAACCAACAACATCAGCAACAACATCCACTGCAACAGTTCAAAGACCGCCCGTTGCAAGGCCACCCCCAGTTAGACCTCGTATAGAAAGACCTATAGTGGTTCCTAGGACACGAGTGGAAAGAAGTGAACAGTCACGTTCTGCAACTCCAACAGAGACATCGGGACAAGGTACATCATCAGATAACGCAGGACCAGCAAGAAGTATACGACAAAATCAACAAGTTCAAAGTCATTCAGCTATCCAGGTTGCAAATTCACAAAAGGGGAACCCACTTCTATCACAGTCACTAATGAAAACACAATCATGGCAATACAATGGACAAATATTATCAGATTATTACATCAACCCACTAATTCAAATATTATTTTTATCCTTAAAATACCATAAATTACATCCAGAATATATATGGACTCGATTGAAAAGGTTGAATAAAGGGTCTACAATAGTGGGGAATGTCTCTGGTAATGATAGAGCACTTCGAATTTTATTAGTTGTTGTTGATATTGATTCTCATCAAGAATCTTTGAGGAAAGTAGCTGATATATGTATAAAACATGATTTATCATTGGTATTGGCATGGTCTTTCGAAGAAGCTGGAAATTACGTTGCATTCTGTAAGCAGCTTGAATTGTCTACTTCAAAAGTTAACTCAACCATTAAGGGAGTTAAAAAGGACGACTACCATTCTTGTTTAGTCGATACTCTTACCTCCATTAAGTCAGTCAATAAAACAGATGTTGTGAATCTTTTGGCAAATTGCAAATCTTTCAAAAATATCGTGACTCAAAGCAGTCAAGGTAAACAATTGGGGGATATTCAAGGATTGGGATCACGGAAATTAAATAATATGAAATCGGTATTCTCTGAACCATTCATTTATAATAAAGATTACAATAAAACTGTTTAAATATAAACTATAAATGTTTATATATATTAATATATATATATAGTATTATACAATGCATTACCTTTCATTAAAAGAATTATCGATCTTTTTAAAGAAACTACTCTTTACCTTCTTGTTGTTTTTCGTACTCAATCATTTTATTTCTTAAAACCAAATTGATACTATTCAAAATATCATTCTTTTGAACCAAAATTTCCTTCAATTTCTTTGAATCTTGATCCAATTTCTTAATTTTGTTTTCATAAACAACCTGAGTTTCTTTAGCCAGTTTACCAACAAAATATCCAGTACCAATATCAACCAAGTATTCATCTTTTTGAGTTATTTGACCAGGTAAATATAATGAACTGGTTAATGGTACCAACAATTCTTCTCCTTTAGAAGCTTCCATGCTTTCAACACTCGTAATACAATCTTTTAGTTTGGTTTGAGCAGTTTGTAATGCTTGTAATGATTGAGTGAAATGATTAATTTCTTCCTCAGTCGATTTACGAAACTCCACTATTTGTTGAGGTTGAAGTTTAGTTAAATCAATTTTCCTAGGTTGAGCGGCCGCCATTGTGTCTATTGAATGCTATCTGAACTTAACTTTCCAAGTATAATGGGTTATCAATGCTATAAATCAATATGGTGAAGTTGATCTGCCACCTTTTTTTTTTTTCAGTTTTTTTTTCGTTGATTTTTTTTTTTTTTTCAGCTCAAAAGAAAAAGTAGAAAAAATTGTTAGTCAAGATTAAGAAATTGGCTATAATTCACTAGGATAATGGGAAATGATGGTGGGACAATTGCCAAAAGGCAAGATTTGTTATCTCTTCACTCCAAAGACATTTTGAATGCCAACCAACAAACACAGCTTGACGATAAGTCTACGACAATCTTCAATACCTGTGCAATATCATCCTCAGCTCTCAATGATGGGGTAAATCCACCAGATCCAATAGTAAGTGATTATAAGGGCAAGTTATACTTGAAAGAGAAAGCTATTGAGTACCTCATTAAGCAGAAACAGGATCCAATTAAACATGGGCATCTGAACTTGTCGCATCTAGTATCAATCAATGATTTGGTTGAGTTGCAAATTAGCTGGGCTAAAGACGAGGTTGTGATTACATGCCCAATAACCCACTCGAATGGTGTTTTCGCTTACTTGAGGCCCTGTGGATGTGTCATGGGTTACAAGTTTTTACAGGAATTGAGTAAACACGTCAAGAATGATCAAGAAGACAAACAAGACGAACAAAACCAGGAATGTCCTATATGTGAGTCCAAGTTCAATGTAGCTTATGACATAGTTATATTAAATCCATCGAATGATGAAAAGATAAGTGAGCTTAATGAGTATAGTTACAATTACCTCAAGGATACCTTGAAGATGTACCATAACAAAAAGCCGATTAAAAAGAAGAGTGACAAACAAAAGAGAAAGCAAGAACCAAATTCCAAACCTAGTAAAAAAATACGAGTTACGTGAATCACATTTTATTCTTTTCAAATTTTATTAACATGAAGTTGAACTATATACAGAAGAAGGATCAAATATTAGATTATAAATAACTGGGACTTTTTATTTTGACTAGATTAATATTTTGAAGAAATGAAAAAATGGGATGATACAAAATCCAATTATTTGGATTCGCTCTGTTCGTTTTGTTCTTGTTTACGAACTTCTTCGTATTGCTTCTTATCAAAAGTTAATTTGTTTTTATTCATTTTAGCATAATCAGAGTTAGCCCAAATATTGAATCCAATACCACCAACACCAACAACACAAAAGGTAAATAATCCAAGAACGAAAACTCTGTGGATAACGTCGGTGACGAAAACTCTTCTAGGGATCTTATAAGCCATATTTGTCAATAAGCTTTTATCAAGTTTTATGATTTCCAAATGAAAGGAGTTTGAAATGGGTTTAGCTGATTTTTTTTTTTTCTTTATATTTTTTTTTTTTCGTCCTCAGAAAAGAAGTGCTTACATAAGCGGTATATATAGACTAAAATTAACAAATCTATTAAATATACAATTATAATATACACCAAATATACAGAAGTAAAGACAAATGCTAAACCAAGTAGAGTAGCCATTTGGTATTTATGTAACCATTTTGGATTAAGCCTGGATTAGCGTAGATAATATCTGGGAGCCAATCGATATTATAATATCTAAATATATTTTTATATTCACCATCAGTATCTGGGTCCAATAATTCGGTAATGATATAGTCCAAGATATCATGACTTAAAGAGTTTAAGATTTGCTCTTCAATTTTGGGTAAATCAGGATTTGGGGTTAAGATTTTATCATTAGTCAATGATATGATATGTTGAAATTTATCATAATCAATGTGACCAACTGGTAAAGTACTATCACCAGAACTTTCATTACCGAGAAGCAATGCTTGATTTTGACGTTTCTTTAAAGCTTCATAATTACCGATTTCGATACTAACTGGGAATTGTCTTGGTTGAATACCTTTAATGACGAATTTCTTTTTGGCAGGTTTTGATGGGTCAGTTGAAGGAATATTAACAACCATTGTTTCAGATTCTGGGAAAGCAGAAGTGACATTTTTAATGAATTCCACTGCAGCTAATAAATCAGCATAATCCAGTGGTCCATCATTTTTCCAAATTTCTTCAAATTGAGTTTCATATGCTTTCCATAAAGAAATTTGAGTAACTTCACCGGGTGCCACTTCACTTGTTTCATTGATATTACTGGCAGCATCAGAAGGTGGATAATAAGGTTCATAACAACAACGAAGCCAAGTGGTTGCTCTAAGAGGTTCTGGTAATCTAACAACCACTTTATAAAGATCTACTGGTAATGTTGGTCTAGTTGAACGTATACCTGAATAAGTTGATCTTTTTGATAATGTTATTGAAGGAGCTTGAGGAATCTTTGATTCATCAATTAAAGGAATATTTGAAACAATCCATTGAGGTAATTGTTTCATTAATATTTGTAAATTAAGTCTGGAAGTATTAATTTGAACCAATTTTTTCAATCTATATAATTGAGATTCTTTTATAGAATCAGGAAAGTTTGGATGTAATGCTTCAGATGTTAAGTATTGTTTAAGAAATGATAATATAGAATAAGTGATTTCATCATCATTAATGAAAAGAAGTCCAACGATTTTTTGTAAATGATCTTCAGTTATAGCATCAATACAATTATGAGGAAGTTGTTTAATTTCACCAGATGAAACTTCTGGAGTTGATCCATTTTTTTGAACAGAGTTAGCATCATTATTTAAAATTTTTGATTTATCAGAAATGAAAAGTAAATGACCCAAGCATTTAATAGTAGTGGTTAAAATATATTTATCTTTTGTTTGAGTTGAAATTGAAAGTAATTGATTAAATAAAGGATCTTGTTTATTATTATCAACATAGTAACATGATAATGGATCAATTAAATCAAGTAAATAAGGTAATGCTTCATTCCATAAATCTTGGAAAGTAGAAAGGTGATATGATTTTTGATCTCCATTGAAAATCCATCCAACTAGCAATTTCAATACTTCAACTATATGCTTTTTGAAATTTTTAACTTGAGATAACCATTGTTGATTTTCAAGATCCTGGGTAGCATTACGTAAAACTATCAAAGAATCTTGACTTAAATTGATGATTTTTGAATTGACTTTATTCTCTTCTCCTTCAAGTATAAGCAAGTATGGTCTAAGAAAGAATTTGATTAACTCTTTACCCAAGTATTCATTTTGTTCAAACTTAACCAACTCTGGAGAGTGACATGAAAAAAACGCCAACGTGCTTAATGATTGCTCAATCTCACTATCTATTCCACATTTGAAAGCCATTATAATACGCTCTGTTGGTGTAACCCCAGTATGTCCTGTTCCAATATATTCTGATATATGCAGTTGATACCCGCCAAAACCATTGAACCGACTGGTTCCACCGAAACCAAGCCCTGCTTGTTGTAATGGAAGACCGCTTCTGGGCTTCACCGCAACCGGTACAGGCGTATAACTTGCTCCAGAACGACGTGACATTGTATCTTCTATCAACTTCTTCTTCAAGATGTTATTCCAATCTTAAATTCACAACTAAAAGTTTGGCTTTCTGTAGTTTTGGTGTTGTTTTTTGTTTCCTGTGTGTGTTTTTTTTTCTGAGTTTTTCAGTAGAGCGTAAGTAGTGCGTTTACCACGTTTTGTTTCAACCTGTAAAATTCAACGTAACATGCAAAATGAGGTTTTTTTACAGTTTATATATGTACAACCTGTAAATGCCTTATCACTAGCAGGTATAAATAGGGAGATATGTCCAGCTTCTTCCAATAAGTTAAACTTGATCAAAAATCATTAGGAGTATGAGATTAAGTAGTTCAATTGCCATACTCGGGGCCATTGCCTCAACTACCAATGCGTTCCAAGTGCCATATGCAGATGATATCAAGCAATTCCTTTTCCGTTCCACTTACCAAGATTCGGTCTTATTGGATGACCCTACTAGTTATATTCAAGATGATATGTTGGCTAAACTAAGAGAAATTACTGGTGACAGAAAGGAAAGTCACTTTCCTGAGATTGAAGAAGCTTGGAGTGAGATGCAAGCTCAATTGGGGAGTTCCAAGTTGCAAGCCTTGATTGACAAGCATGAAGAGCAAATTTCCATTGACTCTAGCAGATTACATAATAAGGTCAAGGACAAGCAGGCTGCTAAAACATTTGAGAATAAAGCAGATGTTCAATTTGAGGTTGTGTCAAATCAGAAGTTTAATGACCATTCTTTGAGAGTTAAAGAAACAACTCCTGAAATTTTAGGTTTAGATTCAGTTAATCAATATACTGGGTATTTGGATATTGCAAGTCAAGGTAAACATTTATTTTATTGGTTATTTGAATCAAGAAATGATCCTAAAAATGATCCAGTCATTTTATGGCTTAATGGTGGTCCAGGTTGTTCATCAGCTACTGGTTTATTTTTTGAATTGGGTCCTTCACTGATTAATTCAACTATTCAACCCGTTTATAATCCATATTCTTGGAACTCAAATGCTACAGTTATCTTTTTGGATCAACCTGTTGGAGTTGGTTACTCTTACACCGAAGGTGAAGAAATTAAAAATACTGCTGCTGCAGCTGTTGATGTTTATGTATTCTTGGAATTATTCTTCCAAAAATTCCCACATTTTTTGAATAATAAGTTTCATATTGCAGGTGAATCTTATGCCGGTCATTATATTCCAAGTTTTGCATCTGAAATTATTAATAATGCTGATAGATCTTTTGAATTATCTTCAGTTTTAATTGGTAATGGTATTACTGATCCTTTGATTCAATACGCTGCTTATAAACCAATGGGTTGCGGTGAAGGTGGTTATAAACCAGTTTTGGATGAAGATACTTGTGAAAAAATGGATAGAGATTATCCAAAATGTGCTACCTTAACTGATTTATGTTATAAAGCTCCAAGTGCAATCACTTGTGTTCCAGCCACTTATTACTGTGAAAATACCTTATTCGGACCATATGCTGATACTGGTTTGAATCCTTACGATATTAGAAGAAAATGTGAAGATGAAGGTGGTAACTGTTATGTTGAAATGGATTACTTGGATGATTATTTAAATCTTGATTATGTTAAAGAAGCAGTTGGTGCTTCTAACATTGATATTTTCACTAGTTGTGATGATATTGTTTTCAGAAATTTCATTTTAAATGGTGATGAACAAAAACCATTCCAAGATTTTGTTAGTGAATTATTAGAATACAATATTCCAGTTTTGATTTATGCTGGTGATAAAGATTATATTTGTAATTGGTTAGGTAATCATTACTGGACTGATTCTCTTGATTATGAAGATCATGAGCAATTCGAAAAAGTTCCTTTAAGACCTTGGTATACAAATGAAGGTAAATTAGCTGGTGAAGTTAAGAATTACAAGCACTTTACTTTCTTGAGGGTCTATGATGCTGGTCATATGGTTCCTTACGATCAACCTGAAAATTCCTTGGATATGGTAAACAGATGGATCCAAGGAGATTACTCTTATGGTTATTAATTCATTTTTTAAAAGTTAATTTTGAAAAGTTATTGATTTTTTATTTTTTTTAAAAATTATTCATCTCTTTTATTTTCCCTTGTTTTACTCTATATAAATATAAAAAAAAGATAGCTCTATATATGTTTTATGAATTAAATTTTTCGTTCCGTAACATTAGTTTCACCAGTTGAAGATTTTGCCTCAACACCATCAAAGACTTCAGTTTTCGCTGGAGTAAAGCCGATATTATTAGATAAACTTGATCCAGTTCTTGCTTCTTCATCTGCAGCCTCATCTTCTTCAGCCACTGTTTTACGAGGACCATGATAAATTTTATGGGCATAAATAAAGTAGTAAGCCAAGGAAAGGATCCAAACACCTGGAGTAATAACACAAGTATAATTCATATCTTCGACGCCTGGGTTTCTATTACTTGGGAACATAACCATAACGATAGTGAAAGCAATGAAAATTGTAGAGATCCAACCAATCAAGTTGGTTAAGAAGGGACCATGATAGAATGGACCTGGTTCGAATAAGTGACTACCAGAGGTTAATCTTAATAAGGTTGGAACTCCCCAAGCGAAATAATTACCAGCGATATAAAGGGTAAACAAGGCGGTTGAAGCGGCGGTACCAATGACACATAATAAACCAATAAGGATAGCCAAGGCCCCACCAGTGATGACAGCATTGATTGGAACTGATAATTTTGTGTTAACACGTTTAATCCAAAAGGAAAATGGAAGACCATTATCTCTAGCAAAAGCCCAAATTTGACGACTAATAGCGGTAAGAATAGAAGCACCCATCATCCATTGAGCAGCGGCAACAAAAGCCATAAAGAAAATTGCCCAATTTTTACCCAAAACATCATAAATGATTTGAGCCAAAGGTTGACCGAATTTTGAACCAAGGATATGATTTTCAATGTCATCAGTTTGGATACAGAAAAGGATAACAATGATTAAAATGGTACCAATTGAACCACAAGCAGTGATACTACCCAAGATACCAATTGGAATAGCTCTAGTAGCATTAGCACATTCTTCAGACATATGAATAACGGAATCAAAAGCACCAATGGTCCAAATAGCTGGTAACCAAGCTTGAGATAATTGAACCCAACCAATTGGGAAATTAGTTAAATTATCAAAATTTGAAAATACAAAGCTAGCACTTTTAAAGTTATGTCTTGAACCAATTGGTAAAGCAATAATAAAAACCACAATTAAAGTGACATTAACAATAATTGAAGCAGTTTGTAACCAAGAACAATTTTTCAGTGAAGCACAAGTAATTAAAATATGGGTTAAAACACAACCAACGAAAACTCCATAAGTTTTAGCAGGGGTAACTTCAAAATCACCATCTTTAGCAATAACCACGATTGAAAGTAATTCTTGAGAGAAACCATAATCAACACTACATAAAGCACCAACCAAAGCAATTGAATTAGTATTACCAACAACATAACTAATAATTGTTTTCCATTTAGCAGGAGCATAATAATTAGTCCAATAATAAAGACCACCCGAGGTTGGAATAGAAGAACCATTAACGGCCATACTATAACCAATGGTTAAAATTAAAAATGAAGTAACAATCCAACCATAGAGTAAACCACTTGGACCTGCAAGAAACCCATAAGATAAAACACTTGCAATTGAAGGTAATAAACCCATAATTGAAAATGCAACCCCAAAAACTTGTAAAGTTGAAAAATGTCTCTTTAATTCTGCTTTATAACCAATTTGTGCCAATAATTCATCATCATCATTTGATAAAACTGCTGAAATATGGGGAGTTTCAACATTTTGAGTATTATTATAATACAGTTTATTAGATTTAACTTGTTCTAATATCTGTTCACCAGAAAGAACTGGATGTAATCCACTCATATTCTATATTATTATAATTATAAAATTGAATAAGAAGATATCTGAATCTCTTTCTCTCTCTCTTTCTTTTTCTGATTTAAAAATGGTTAATTGAATTTGCTCAACGTTTTATAAATCTCAATTTACGCAAAAGATCTTTGCCCGTTATTATACTCTTTCAGATGACTTTCCCCTGGTAATAATAACGAATTTCTTGCACAATCAATAATAACAACTTGCGTTTACTTGACATGATTTTGGCAGCTATTTTTCTTTGTTTAATTTCTTCAGCATTGGGTTTTTTTTTGCAATTTTTTTTTTTGTTTTGTTAGCCTTTTTTTTTGTTTTGTATGGTGAAATTGGGTTTTGTATGCGGAAAATCATTCCTTTTTCAATATTTCTATTTATTAAATCTCTTATCAAAAGAAACGAGACTTTCCCTTATCAAACAATCTCCATTGGATTAAAGATTTAACAGCTAAACAGCTAGGGTTATGGCAAAGATGATAACAACACAGATGCTCGATTAGTTATCGGTGTAAGGCTATATTCAAAATGCCTTTACAATTAACTTGCGTTTAGCTTTACCAAAGTAGTGGTTAATGGGGAAAGCAACTCTAATGATATAATTATTTTAATAGATTTATAAGATAATCTATATGATATAATTATATATATGATTGTGTATCTAAATTGAGTATCTAATTGTGTCCGATGCTCAAAGGTTAGGCTGTGACCGGATGTAGCGGGGTCGGAATTAGGGTGTGCGACATTTCAAAACAAATGTCGCGGTCCTTTTGGCACGTACTGCAAAAATGGACAACTGAACGGCCAAGCCCATACTAATCAATACAACTAGTACAACCATCATGACTCGTTTGCCGTCATATATCGAGAGATTTTATATCTATCGTAATTACCAGGGGTACTGTACTAATGTTAATGTTACCGGGGTGTATAACAAGCCTGTTGATAAGAATTCGATATCGAATGCACTTCGAAAAGTTGTTTTATCGAATTCAAATTTTGTAATGAATGCATTCAAGGAGTTTGATGGTAAGAAGGATGGTCATGAGTTTGTAATAAAGCCAGTTGATCAAATCAACTTGGAGGATGTTGTTGAATGGGGGGAGATTGAAGAGTTCAATCAAGCCTTTTTGGCAAGTCTTGATAAGATTGTTTTCAAGTTGAACGTTAATAAGCCCTTATTCAAGGTATTGATTAATCAATGTGGTGATAAACAGTATATTACTTTTGTATATGATCATTTGTTTTTCGACGGTGTTTCCGGAAGTATATTCCATGAAGATTTGGTAACTGAATTATCAAAACATGGAGAGAAAGTCTTGGAACCGGTGATTTATAATTTCTGTAATGATGAATTACCAGATACAGATGATTCAAATATGACTCTTTATACTACAAATTTTTTACAGAAACTAAGACTTTTATTAGTTGAGTTGATCCCTGGGTTTATTTGGAATCTTATTGATCCAAACCGTAACCCGAATATAAATAAGAATCCACGTTTTACTTATAAACCACCAAGTGGAATAACTAGTAAACCAGTTGAAACGGGGTTTAAAATGATTCAGTTTGATCCATTACAAACTCAAAAAATGGTGAAGTATTGCAGGTCAAACAAATTTACTCTAACTCCTTACATTTGCGCAGTAGGATTATCTGCTTTACAAGATACGGTCTGTAAAAAAATTGGTACTCATGATTATTCCTTCAGTCCTTGTATTGTTATGAGTGGTCGTCGTTTCTTACCCGAATTCAAATACGGCTTATGTATGAGTGCATTGGATACCTTGATTGCACCAATTGATTCAGTTCTTGCTAGTGCCCTTGAATTATCTACTAGGTTGAAAAATGCTCTAAATATCAAGAGTTTCCAAAAATTTTCATTACTAGAATTTATATCTATATCAGATTTTTTTGAAAGCAGACACCAGAGTTTGAATAAAGCAACTTTGGAGATTTCAAATATCGGACTCAAGAAATTCTCTTGTAATGATTTGGAAATTGTCGATTTGATCTTTAGTCAAAATGTTGGATTATCTGACTACTTTGTGTTTCTGATAGCTGGAACTCCCAAAGGTGGTACCAACTTGGTGTTGGGTTATATGAAAGAATTCGATCTAATTGGTGATTCAGTAAATGATTTTATTAAGGTTTTCAAACAAAGAATCGAACTTGACTGCGAAAAGTCCTGAGAATGCACTAATAAGCTGAAACAAGACTCCATAGTATTACATATTTTCATCATATAGATATTCACAAACTTGTAGAACATCAACACTTACGATATTAATAGCTTGATGCAATTATAATTTAGTTCATATCTACATACAATAGGAAAAGGGCCAACTGGTATATCTAAGCCTTGAAGTACCTTTGTATGTGCCAAAGACTAAAATACCAACGCTTTTGCAGTAACCGTCCACAGATCCATTCGCTGCGACATTTCTTGTTATCTCGGATATCGGATAAACGACTGTATCTGGTAACGACCAGTTCTTATAACATTTCCGGTCGCGCTAGCTGTTTGGTGCATGGGTCTTTCTTCTCGAGATGACTTTAGGGCTGTTGCCCTGTCCCATTTTTTTTGTCTGCACGTGCCTTGGGTGGTCCTCGCAATTGTATTTCCGAAAAAATCTCAATAATGGTTGGTGCACACCGAAAAACTGAAAAATTTATTTCGCGAAGACCAGAAAGATTTTTCACTGTAAGATATAAATTAAGTTGAACTAGCACTCTTTGGTAGAACCTCTTCTTATTCTTTCTTTCTTCATTCAACAACAACAGTAAAGATGGCTACGTATGTTTGACTTCTTAATGATTCATACATTTACAGCTACTCTTTATCATGTTCAAGGGCCGCAGTACTTCTAAGTGTTGTGGGCTGAGACTATTACAAGTCTAAGAGAATCACATTCAAAGGATGTGAGGGGCATTATATCAGCAATCTGGATTTGTTTTACTACTTATCCATCTTGTATGATGTCTCAGTTATGGAAATTACTATTCTATTGGAATTTATAATTCCTTTATGAAAGTAATAATAACATCTGATTAATCATTATAACTCTCTTTCCAAGAGATTTTAAATGATAATCATTCTGTATTACCTATCCATTTTGGAGACGGTTCTTTTGTCATTAGGGCTATTGATATACCTAATGGCTATATGTTATTTTGATTTTCCTAACGTTCTTGTATACTTTGTATATGTCTATTGGCATGATGATTAGTAATTGTTTGATGTGATTTAGACTTCAACCAGTTATACTAACAATTGTTATAGTACTTTAAAACCAGAAACTTTAGTTAAAAAATCTAAAGATCAACAAAAAATTGCTGAAGAACGTGCTGCTCAAAAAGTCACTCGTAAAGCTGTATGTATATTTTAAAGAATTGAAACTTGTTTAATGGAAAATCCAAAAATATTTTTGAAGATGAAATCAACCATTTCGAAAATGACTAGCTACGGCGATGTTGTCTTTCAATTAACCATCTTTCGGGACTGAGAAAATAATAATAAGAGTAATATCTTTCTATTAAACAAGGTAAGATTTTTGTAAAATCAAAATACTAACATTTAATTTAGTCTAACAAAGAAAAAAGAAAAATTATCTTTGACAGAGCTGCTGCTTACCAAAAAGAATACACTGATGCTGAACGTGCTGTTATTAACGCTAAACGTGAAGCTAAAGCTGCTGGTTCTTACTACGTTGAAGCTCAACCAAAATTAGTTTACGTTATCAGAATCAAGGGTATTAACAAAATCCCACCAAAACCAAGAAAGGTTTTACAATTATTAAGATTAACTCAAATTAATGCTGGTGTTTTCGTTAGATTAACTAAAGCTACCGCTGAATTAATCAAATTAGCTGAACCATACGTTGCTTACGGTTACCCAAACTTGGCTACCATTAGAAAATTAATCTACAAAAGAGGTTACGGTAAAGTTAACAAACAAAGAATCCCATTATCTGATAACCAAATCATTGAAGCTAACTTAGGTAAATACGGTATCTTATCTATTGAAGATTTGATTCACGAAATTTACACTGTTGGTCCAAACTTCAAACAAGTTAACAACTTCTTATGGCCATTCAAATTATCTAACCCTAACGGTGGTTTCAGAGCCAGAAAATTCTTCCACTTTATCCAAGGTGGTGACACTGGTAACAGAGAACACTTTATTAACGATTTGGTTAAACAAATGAACTAAGCTTTTTAGTTTTAGTTTTATTTGAAATTTAAACCTTTTTGTAATATATAAATCATTTCTCTTTTCATTCATTATTTTTCCTCTTTGAAAATACTTTTATGAAAGGAGAATAAAAAAATGAAAAGAATTGATTTTCTTATTTGTTTTTCTTCTTGTATAAAATGAATATAAAATTTATCTTTTCATACCTTTTATGAGCCTTTTTTCATTTCGTCTACTTTATTTCCTTTTAATAACTATATTTGTATAAATAAATATTTTACTTTAATCATATAACCAATCTTGAATTCTATAAACTAAATATTCTAACCACAGAAATTGTTTCCATCCTTCAGTCGATATACTATTGGGTTCTGAATATTCATTTAACCAAATGGAACTTTGTTCATCTTCAAATATATAATCAAGTAAATTCTCATTATTACTGCCAATTGTTTTAAATGATATAGTGATGTATAATAACAATTTCAAAACATTCAATATGATTATTGCCGTGAATAGTAAGGTTAATGAATTAATAAACACAACACCAAAATTTTTATGATTTTGTTGATACTTATAATACATATAGTATTGTTTGATAAATGGAAGATTTCGTAGAAATTTTTGTAATTTGTCATTAGTTTCCTCTTTATTGGAAGGTGAATTCAATTTTAATTTTACTTTTAAACTTTCTATTAAATCATTCTGTCTAATTAAACTTTCATTCAATTCCTTACTTAACTTTTGATTCGATTCATCTTGCTTCAATAATATTCTTAAATCTTCTTGATATTTATCACATAGTAACTCAAGTTCTTTAATTGAAATCTCTTGTCGAGAATTTTTATTTATTAATTCTTTAATCATAAGTCTTTCATTCTGATCACTTGGATTCTTATTGAATCTTCTATTTTCCAATTGTAATTCTAAAGCTTCAATATATTTTGTTAAATTCAATTTATTATTATCAAATTCCATTATCTTTGATTTTTGTCTTCTATTTTCTAGATTTAGTCGATTATTCTCATCTGAAACAATTTCTATTTGCTTTTCACGATCATTAAGTTGTTCATCTTTAATTCTCAATAATCTTCGAAGTTCATTCAACTCTTTATTATTATTAAGCAGCTTTGTCTCCGTTAAATCATTGGTCTTTGATCTTAATCTCGAACCTAATCTCACGGGTGATATAGGTGGAGATATTATTGACTTGGTATCATTCATAAATCTAGTAGAAGTCGGATTTCTTCTACTGGAATAGTTGGATCTTTGAGTCAGTGTAATATCATTATACAACGATGGTGCCGAATTAGTTGGTTTCATGGTATGTTCTCTTCTATTATTCCTTTCTGAGCTATATGGTGACAATGGTTTCTTGAAAGATGCTTGGAGCCTTATGGAATCGTCAAAAATCTTGGATCTGTTATAATTCCTTAACAATTTCTGTAATGCCAATGTTGTTATACCCGATCTCTCATTGAAAAATACTTCTAAATTGGGCGCCAGGACCAATTTACATATGAACTTGTTCAATTCGAGTTTATGAAGCTTTGAAGATGGCGCCTTTTGCGCCATATCCTTTAGCATTTGTAATTCTTCTAGGTTAAATAATGTCTTAACCGATAAAAACATCTGGAGTTCTTGGATAAAATCAAATACTTGGTATATCGTGATATATTCTTTATCAGATGATCTCTGAACCGTGAGGTCCCAGCATATGTTGAACACCTCATCAGCGGGATGTGGGTTATAGTTCATTTCCTCTCGGTTAGTTGCAAGTATTTCTCTATGGTTTCTGATATTGAAGTCTGTCTATATGAACTATACCAGTTTGTTTACTTTTGATGTTCTTGATGTTCTTCTTTTTTTTTTTTTTTGGAGCATCTTTTCGCGTACAAATGGCTGAAAAAAAATTTTTATTTATACAAATCTATGAATGCTATGTATACAAGGGTATTAAATGTAAAGTTGAAATAATACAAATGAGAAGGAAAGTCTAATCGAAAAGTCCTGGAAGGATTTGACTAGGAATTTGAAATTGAGGTAACTGGATCATCTTTTTTGGTTGTGTCGGCTTGAAGATCGCTTTCAAGTTCTTGTTTAATCAAGTTCATATCCTGGGGTTGCGTGAAACCATCGATTGTAGGTTTGGGGGTTAGTGGATTGCTGAATATCGAGTCTGAACCTGGAGGCCCTTTTGGTGTAGGCTCAAGGGCTGGTACCATCTTGGGAGCAATGTCGGAATTGAGGTTTTCTTCGGGTTTTGCTTCTGGGATTGGTTGGCTGTTGATCACTGGTTCGGCAGTTTTCTTACTGTATTGAGCCTCTTTCTCTAATGTCAATGCTGCTCTGATTTCCTGTACCAAGGGTGATACCAAATCCTCAATGAGTATGGGTGCACCATAGATCTTTCTCAAAACAAATTTCCATCTGCTTATTTTCTCCCTCGAAGTTACTGAACTTCTTTTGATGCCATCAAAAATTTCACTCAAAACCATTTGGTTTCTTTTCAATTCATCGACAACTTTCTCGAGTTTCGTGATTTCATTAGAAGGGTATACTTTTAGTGAATTTATTTTATCTATTGTTTGTGTGAGGTCTGCAACAGTCACTTGATGCTTGAGGAATAAATCCTTATCGTCGTTTGAGTCAATCCACTTACACATAGGACACGAATAAGTGTCGTCCTCCGTTTGATTTTCTTCATCTTCGGGTGCATCGACACATATGGTATGGTACCACTCATTACACTGATCACACTCAATCATTGTGCCATATTCATACTCTCGGCATATGCAATAAGTAATTGGAACGTTCTCTTCTTCATAACCTTCATCTTGGGTATTCTCCTGTTTTACATCCTTATCATTTTCAAGAGTCTCTTGAAGAACCGCATAGGATGATGACTTTTCATAAACATCCGATTCAACTGCAAAATTAAATTCATTTTTTATCAAAATCATTTGCAAGAAGTTAATGAGATCACTGTTGAGGGAATTACGAAAGTTCAATTCATCTTTCACATCCTTGGAAATATTCAGTTTGTCAAAAGTTGTGATTATTGAATAATTTTTAAATTTCTCCCATATATCAGATATCATGGCTTCAGATTGATGCAAATAATGCAGAATTTTAGAGGTATCAAACTTTAAACCAGACTCATCTATCAAGGATCTTAATTGCTTGATTTCATGGTAAGGAAATTTCTTTTCTTCGTGAGCAGTCTCAAACTCATTGAACTTCATAATCAAATCTTTATTATTACTCAAATGAGCCATTCGATCATAAGTTTCTAAATCAACAAATAATCGGTCATCACCTTTTGCCCGCACCCTCTGTTCAATTTCCTTTATGTAAGAATGAAGCATATTTAGATCGACTTGGTTCGCAAATGGGAAGCGATTGAGAAACTCACAGCAGGATTTCATTAAATCTTCGCTGTTCTTAATGAGTAGCTCAACTATTTTCACTTTGTCAATTGAATCTTTACCCAAAGTCTTGATTCCTTCTTCAAAAAACTCCCTCAAGTTGCTTAATGTAAAATGATATTTTTTGTCACTGAAAGGATCTCCGCCAGATATGATAGTCTCGTACGTTTCGTTCCATCTCAATATATTTCTTATTCGTGTAATGAAATTCAAACTTGGCAAAGAGGTACCAAAAGACTGACCAAGACTAATCAAATCATCAAAATCATCAATATTTCTACTCAGTTTAGCAATGAGCAATTTGCATGCTCTATCAAAATTTTCGATTTCATTCTTGAATTCAATTATCTTTTCAAACTCGGGGCAGGTAAAGTTGCAAGTTGGAATTCTATCAACAAGCTCCAATAATTTATTCAAAGTTTCCGGACTGGCTTTGGTCTCGCTATCGTTTGACGATGAGGAAGGATTGTTACTTCTAATTCTCTGCTGATGCTTTATTGCCAAAACATTTTGACACTCTTCTATAAATTCAGTCGAAACGTCTACAAACGACCTCAAGTTCTCAATATACCCCTTGAAAGTATCTAACCTCTTGGCATCATCTGTTGGAATTGAGGTCCTAGAAGGAGAGTCACTGGATAGAAATAGGTCAAGCAGAGATAAGTAGTTTGATGAGGAAATAGTTGCATATAACTTTTCTCCTTCCGCCAATAATATTTTATAATTCTTTAAAGGCAACTGAGAATGCGTGTTCGAGAGCTCTTCATAAGACAGCATCCATTGACAATAATCAGAAACATAGCCGTTCAATATTTTATAGAATCCTTTCAATTTTTCATCTGAGCAAAATAGATGAAGTTCTATTTTTAAAGTGGGACTTTCAAGAATAGGAGGTATTTGAGAAGAATTTGCATTATCTTCAACAGAATTCCGTTCCAAGTACTCCAAATAGCTCTTGAGGGAAATGCTAAAAGTTTGACGAGTTTCTGAATCAACAAGAACGATTTTTGAAGGGTACGCATTACTTAATGAATCATCTGAGACGCTATCTGTATCTCCCAGGCTCTTTTCATCAATTATAACTTCCTTCAAATTTGTGACTTTGTCTCTGACTTGCTTTCTCAACAGTATTTCCTCGTCGTAAACCCTTGTGTAAAGGGACAAAACTTTCTCATAGACATCAGAGTTGAAGTGGATCAAATTCGCCTTTCCTGCGTCATAAATTTGAGCGATATTAGATAACAATTTGAACGTAGAAAAGTTAGGCAAAGTTCTTTGCTTTTCGAGCCAACCCTCACCCTCTAAAGCATAATCAAGCCAAGTGCTGGTAGCCAAATTTACTTCTTCACTCAAATTCAAGCCGAACGATATTGTAGAGCTATATGTTTTTGGAAATTTGATAATTAATTCACCTGGTTTTTGAACTGTAGAAGTAAATCTGATACCTTTCTGTTTCAATAAGTCAGGCGAAATCATGAAATCTTGATTGAATGATATCTTTTTGCTTCGATTTTTATAATCAATTAAAGCTTGGAATTGAGGATTTGTGTGATCTGCTCTAATTTCAGGACATGGATTTACAATATTTTCTAATGAATTTACTAGAGCCTCATATTCAATATTTCCAATACTTGAGTCTTGGTTGAAAAAATTCATTAACTCCTCGTAATTCCAATTATCGTCACTGCTATTTAAGTTAACTCTATCTTTGTTTGATTGATTTACTTCTTCAATCAATTGCTCGAATTTTTCAAATTCTGATTCAGGAATAAAGTACCATTTTTTTTCACTACCAAAAAACTGGTAATTTGCTAATTGAGTGAAGTGATCTTCACATTTCCAATTCTCGGTACTGAACGTCATGCCGATATTTAATACAGGGTTAATCAAGTCCTGGTTATTGATATCACTCTCCGATAAGGCACCTAACAAAGAGTTTGGCAAAATAGGAAGATTGTGTAAGTTCCAGGGATTTAAAGAAGCATAAGTTAATCTGGAAATATAATCTAAAGAATTCAAATACGATACTTCACGGCTATTGAATATAAGGGACTGCAGTTCATTAGAATCCCGATTGGCCACGCTGTGATTCGCATTGAGGCTAGCTCCACTATTATTTATAAATCCAGGATGCTGACTTGAATTAGGCAAAGGAAGAGGATGAACATTGCTATTCTTATTCTGATGAGTGATATGTTCTTGATGTGGTGGGGGGGACTGATTGTTTAAGGCATAATTGTTAATGCTGCCCACTAAGCTATAGACACTATGAGTCTGAGTATAACTGTAAGTTGTAAGTTGATTTTTGAAGTTAAGGAAATCGTCACCGACTTTAGCAAAGCCTGAACCATTAACTGAGCTTGTCAAACCAACCCCATTTTCCAATTCCAACCCGTCGTTTGATAACAATTCAGAAAAATTAGCCATTTTGTGCTTGTTTGAAATGGCCGACCAATATAATTTTTCAAAGCTTTTTATGTCGATTGCGTTTCTCTCAAGTATGGAAGACTCTGCAGAATCATGAGAGTTTTTGCGAGAATGGCCATCAGGATGCAAGTTATTATAAAAGGCATTATGTTGATTAGGTAAATGATGATGTGAATGACCATTAGAAGGAGGACTGGAATTATGACTGTTAGAGGGGCGTCGGTATAAATTAGGATTCTTAGCAAAATCAGTTTTGTGACAAGTTAATAAAAATTCTTGAAATTTGGTATCTTTCTCCATGAATTGTCTCAAAGAGTAATTGGAGCCCTGCTTCCCATTTGACTCTAATCTTGATTTATCTTGATAAAATGACTGGTTTTCTGAAAACGACTTAAGCAAATGATTTACTTGAGACTGTGGAGTTATTGGGCATTGTATACGCTCCTCTGGATCTCTTTTACGGTTTGGATCTTGCTTCTTTGAATCTTCAACTGGTTTTTCGTATATGCTCTTAAATGCAAAGACGTTGGGTTGTTTAACATCAACCAAGTGAGGGCTATTCAAAAGAATTCCCTTTGAAGATTTTAGTTTTATTGATCTTTTAAAATCTTTTGATGAGCCAAGTATCAAAGAAACATCTTCAAGTTTAATTTTCTTTGGAATATGATCATCATCGTTAGGACTATCATCATTCAATAAATGTTTACCATTTTGATGGAAACTGTTGGGTATTTCAGTAGCGGGAGTTTTTAATTTGGAATCTGTTTCTGTAACACCTGCCAAACCATATTTGGCATCACCTAGCAGACATTCAAAAGGGTACAAGATTCTAAAATATGAAGCTTTTAAAGAGCTACTTAAACTTGTCATAATTTTACCTTTATAACCGAGTTCCCTACCAATTTGAGCCCATAATTTTCTATTAACTACCTCAGCATATCCACCCCTCATTACTACAGAACGGAATAGCCTATATAAGTCGATTGGACGTTTATCAATCATTGGTAACTTATTCAAGAATGGAGGAAGTTTATTCTTTGAAGTAGATTTTTGGGGTTCTGAATCCTTAGAAGATTGAAAAGGTGAATCGGGGCTTTGATTAGCAGATCTAATATTATTATTGGGCGATTCACCATTAGAAGTGTTCGTTGATTGAAAAGATTGAGGGCTTCCATTCGAATACATTGTAGGATATGTAGAGATTGGTGTGCCATTAAGATTGATATGCTGATCGTTTTGCTGTTTTTGATTATCCTTTTGTTTCAAGGTTTGAATATGAAATTTTATTAGTTCATTGTGAAATAGTAATCTATTCTCTAGTTCGTTATGAGTAGGATTATTTAAGAGTTTATTTGATTGAAACATGAAAAAATCGGGATTCAATTGAAAACTGTAACGGAATAAGTTTTCTAGATTTTCTGGTAAAACTAACTTAATTGCACCATACTTTTTCCCCAATTCTTTGAAAGATTCAATGATTTTTATTGGATCATTACAATCATTTGGGTCTAATTTTATTGCAGGTATTTCTTCTTCCTTTCCTTCTTCTTCTTCTTCACCAGACGCCTCATCAGTGACTATAATTCTATTTTGAAGATGAAAAAAATCAACCGGGAAAACAGCCTTGGTTTTCTGTTGCGTTGAATTAAAAGGATGATGGTTCAAGTTGGAAGTTTGATTATTGAATATCACTAGTTTATTATCTTTGGTCTGCTTGTAGTTCTTAAGATCCGGTAGATTTGTTCCATGGTTGAAAAATCTGGGAGACTTGGGAAAATTACTTATCCCAAGATCATCAGAGGACATTGTAATGAAAAGTGAATCTTGTTTAGTAAATATTTATCATTAGAATAATGAAATGAAAAGTCTTTTAGCTTGAAATTAACGATTGGTATAGCTATAATTAAAGCAAAAATGATTCTTTAAAGCGATGAATATCCTCTTTATGGAATAAAGCAATGAAAGAAAAGGTTTTAATCAATTTTCCAAAACTGAAGAAAAAAAATTTCTATGATAAAATTCCCTATTTCATTCTTTTTCATTCAGGTTTTTTCTCTCAACCCACATCCATATTATAGCTTTTTTTTTCAGACTTTTTTTTCAGTGAGGATTTCTATTTTTTTTTTTTCAACCATGATTTGAGGTTCCTTACAAAAGATGGACAGTTGATGTAGGCAAAGGGAATAGTAGAAGGCTGTAATATATAATGAAAAGGATGGCAAAGAGCCATTCTTCTGGCTAATGTTCACAAAGAAGAGAAAAAAATGAATTGTGAATAAGAAAATATGAAAAAAAAAAAATTTGAAAACAAAAAAGTTTGCAGCCTTTTAAAGAACTCTTTTGAGCTGGTTAATTAAATACAAATATACCTTTCTGCATCGGCTACAATTCTGCTCTTGTTTTCTTCCCTTGTAGCTCATTTGAACTGATTGCTTTTTCTTTTTTTTAATGCATTCAAAGACTATTTTTTTTTTTTAGATAATTCAAGCAAACTAGTTCGTCGTATATTAACATGACAAGCTTCTCTTTGCAACCTGTGTTTTCAACCTTCAAATCTTCTTTCCTTAATTTCCAAGCATATCCTTCTTCAACTGTACCTACTCGTCTATTGAGGAAAATTTAGCTCAGGTTCATTTTGTTCTTACAACAGTAAAATAATACTCTTTGCATCCCCAGAAAATATAAGAACAATATAACTAATTCCTTCATAATACCCCTTTTAGTTTTAACCTTAGTACAAGCTTGCTTGTGTTTTATGCTTGTTTTTCTTTAATAAAAGAAAGAATAAAAACCAAAAAATCTCATTTTTCGAGAACTTGAGGGAAATTAATAACTCTCAGGCCTATTCTCACTAATTGAACTCTCAAATAATGTATCAAGGTAAATATTTAAGCGAATATCGCTAAATTTGGAAATCACTGGTCTAAGCAAACACTTAATAACACACAACTGCTAGTGGTTAAATTTTCAATTTTTACGAAAATGGCAACTTGTCCGAGCGGTTAAGGAGATAGACTTGAAATCTATTGGGCTTTGCCCGCGCAGGTTCGAGTCCTGCAGTTGTCGTTATTTTTTTCTGCTATTAACCCATACTTTTAATTTTTTGCAGTTACTTTAAATTAAGAGAATTGAAATGCTACATGTTCAGTTTTGGTTTGTACTATTATACATTTGTTTTATATAAGTAAAATTACAAGTTTTCAGTGGACTAATTATTTTGTCTCCAATGTGATCTATTAACAAAGACTCTATATTAATCCACTCAAGGTTAACTTTTCTAAGAAAGGTGATAAATCATCCTTTCTAATTTCGATAACAGAACTATCGAAACTATCAATTCTAACTTTTGCTCCTGAAGTGGTGGCAGTTTTTTGAAATGCAATACTAAAAGTATTTAACCTAGTGGTTAAACTTGATTCATCAATTAAGTTATTATCAATTTTTTCACCTTGTTTTTCCTTTTGTTTACGTAGAAGTCTAGCTCTTGTAGCATTATTCATTCCTCTTGGATACTTTGGAGCCAAACCTATTACCAAGTAGGTATCACTTGAAACGTCCAAACTAGCAACCACTAAAGGTTTTAAAGATTTTATATTATTTTCATCCAAATTAGAAAATTCAAGCTCAGTTATGTTTTCTAATAACCAAGAACCTAATTTTGATAAGATTAAAGGATTATTAAAAATATTAAGATCGGGTATAGATCCATCATTCAAAACACATAATCTATAAAGCCTTAAATTTTTAATCAATTTTCTTTCTAACAAGGACATACCAGTCTTAAAAATTATCTGTTGAATTTGTTTTGCATGATCTAATCCTTGTAATAATAAATCAAGACCTTTTAATTTTTTAAGATTTGAGATCGAATTGCTTATTGTAGCATTCAATTTCTTCAAATTACTTGATGACCCACTAGTCATACTTAATGCATCCCAAGAGGACCAAAAATTATTTACCCAAATTTTTTCCTTTTGAGCAATTCTTGAATTTATATCATCATCTTCTTCTGCTTCATCATCATCATTATGCTTATTTTTATTGGAATCATTATTAGAATCATCTAAAAGTCTCTTATCACATTCAAGTAAAGCGGTTAATGATTCAACGCATTCCATTGCTGATAATTGACCAGCAAAACCAAAAGTTCTAATAAACCCATCTCGAACTATACCCTCTAAGCCATAGCTTGGTAAATATTCAGCAAAGATTACTGGTAATTTTTTCTTAACATTTATATCCATATAAAGCCACTTCTGTTGAGCAATTGATAAAGATACCCCCATCTTAGCAAATAATTTATGTAAACGTTTTTTCCCATCTTCAGTCCATAAATTTAATTTTGAATTGACATGAGATGAATAGAAAAAAGAATCATATAAGGTCCAATGACGTAATAAAAACAAATGATAATCCTTTTCAATTGATAAAGTGGTGGTATCTGCGGTTTTATTTTCTGTAATTAATTGTGGATTATTAAATGGATTTAATCTTAGAACTTCATCTTTGAAAAGTGGTTGAATTTTATCATAAACTTCTGGATAATGATTATCTAGAGAGGAAGTACCAATGATTGAAAGCCATAAATTTTCTATATTAGCTTCACCAATTGATCCAAGTAATGCATATATTGTTGCGGTGGTTGCGGTTATAATAGTGGTACCTTGGTTATAGTAAGAGGAAATGTCATCTTCCCATTTTGAAATCTGTCTTCTGCGTTGGCGTTTTAGCGTTTTCAGCTGATTTTCAATTTTTTGACGTTTACGACTGGAAGTTTCTTGGTCATCATCAGAATTTATTATGATCTCTTTTTCTTCTTCTTCTTCTTCTTCTTCTTCATCCGAGGATTCATTTTCCGATGAGTCAGACGATGAGTCTATATCTTCAGTCTCGCATAATCTTTCATAAGAATCCTTTTCATTGGTTAAACTCGAATCAATATAACCATCATCGAAACAAACAACCATATCTGAACCAAACAAGTTATCCAAATTCCAGGGTCTATGACCATCAAATATAAATATCTTTCTTTTCAACTTTTTAAGATTAAATATAGGGTCATTCTTCAAATCTTGACTTAATGAATCAAAATCATTGGGTAAATCATCAATAATAAAATCACTTGAACTAATTTCGAAAAAGCTTTCCAAGTCCAACATTGCACCACATCCTATCAAAATAACATTTGAAATCTCACTATCTAACTTTGAATAATGATTTTTCAAATCAGTATAACCAACAACAGGTATTAACTGGTATTGAATCAAATTTTTCTTAAATATTATACTTAAAATTTTCCCAGTACATATACTATCGATATCAAGACATGAAACAAAGATAATTAACTTGCACGTTGAATGGGAGGATGACGTCCTTTTAATCTCCTGGAATACCCTCGCATAATCAGGCGGTGATATGTACATACTGATTAAAGAGTAATCTCTTCTTAAAGATAAAAGTTGTATGGTTTGAATCAAAATAAATAAAAACCGAAAAGATTCAAAATGTAGTTACGCGTTTTGAATAAAAGAGGACGTTTTTGTGCAACACCCAAAAAAAATTGTATTGGTGTTTGGGTTTTTTCTGGTTTAACAGCCATTTTTAACTGAATTTAACTGAATAGCATTACTACAACAAGATAATCTATAAAAAGCAGGCGTACATTGTTCGAAAGGGAAATAAAAAGAAGAATTGAATAGAAATGGGGAGAATTGAAACAAGGAAAAGAGGGCAGAAAGTCGTTAATGAAATGAAAGAGAACCAGCAAAATGAAATAGCAATAAAAGAAAGAAGACACTAAACAGTGTCGTAGGTTTAAACATATAGTCTCGTAAGATTAAACGTATACTCTCGTTAGAAGATTAACTTATATTCTCGTTAAGGAATTAAACTTAAGTTCTTGTTAAGGAACTAAATGTATATTCTTGTTAAAGAATTAAACCACTGAAGCCATATCAAAGCTTCTTCGAGCCATGCCATTGATGTTCCATTTAATTATGCCACCACCATCACAACCAATCAAAAGTTGATTATCAAACCAGTCGACTCCACTTAGATTCAATTCACCGTGTATGTGATTGACAGATTGTTGATAAGCATCATAGAAAGACATTAATGACGAGGAATCCAATGAAGTATTGATATAATCAGAATTTGAGTATGATGAATTAGGATGTTGATAATCATTAGAAGGAGCAGCTGTATTTGAAGCACCAGTATTTGGATCATAATGTAAAGAAGGTCTAGCAGAGGAAGTTGGAGAGACCGTGGAAGGATTTATATTACAATTAGAAGTAGAATCATTTGAATTCCATTGAGGAATATTAAACTGAGGAGGAGGTAAATAAGAAGGAGAATTTTTAATGGAAACAGGAGGTGGTTGATAAGTATAATTTTTAAATAATTTTGGATTATGATTAGTTAAATAATCATAGTCATAAACTAAAGGAGCAGTAAATTCAATTTCATTTGAATTATAAATTGATAAATTTTTAGAATTATCATCATTATAATTTTCATTATAAATTTTAGCTTCACGATTTAAACGTTCTGATTTATAATTTGAAAATTGATCTAATGCAAATGGAATAACAATAACTTGATGATTATCAATATTGGATAAATTTCTTAAATCAATTAAATGTACTCTACCAACATGTTCCAGTATAACCAATAAATCATTATTAATAAAACCACCATTGTTTGAATTACTAAATTTACAAACTCTAAAAGCACCAGATTGATGACCAGGTCTAGTTGATTTTATTTCAAATAATGGATTATTAGAAGAAATTTTACGAATATCATATAATAAACAAGTACCATCTTGAAAAGCCGTTGAAAAAATATTACCATTTGAATGATAAGAAATACCAAAACCTGAATCATGATTAGTTTCAATAGTATTTATTTTTGAATTATTATGAGGATCAATTAAAAAAATTGAACCTGAATCACCAGTAACCGTTAAAAATTTATTTGAATTTGGTTGTTGACAAATATTATTAAGAGAAGTACCATCTTGACATTTAATTTGATTATCAACTTTAATTCTATTATTATTGATATCAACCATATAAAGATATGAATCATTATTACAAACATAACCTTTATATTGATTTGACAGATGATTATAAATATTAACAGCATTATTAATTAATTCTCCTAATAAATAATCATAAGTTTTATTTGTTAAAGAATTATAAAATGAGAATAAACCTCTTGAAGATCTATTTGAATTTGATAAACTTGGAGTTAAATTTTTTGGATTTTTATTCATTAAATTTGAAGTTGGAGACATTAAACCTCCCGTTACCATTGATCCATCATTAGTATGATTAAAACAACAAGGTGTATAATTTAAATTCCAATCATTAACAACCAGTGATAATTGCTTTAAATTAATTGATTTGATCGAATTTGCATTAGTATAATGAAGTATTCCATTTGATGAACTAATTTGTATTAAATCCCTTAGCTGCCAATGTTTAACCGTTGATAATGCTGGACTTATAATACTTGGATTCGGATTCAATAATTTATGAGCATGATAATTATTCTGAAAGCATTTATAATAATTACTATTTTGAATACGATGACTATTAAAGCTTGAAATTGGAACTGGATTCACAAATGAATCCCTATGAATCTCCTTCATATTTAAAGCATATGTTAATGATAAGGTATCTAAGATGATATATTTAATACTATAATTTAAAGTAAAACTCAAAGTTTTAGAGTAATATGAAAAAAAAGACAAAAACCAAAATTCAAAATTCAAAATTCATCCAAATTGATATGGCATCAAGAAGAAAAAGAAAAAAAAAAAGTGGAGACTCAGTCACATAATCCAAATCAATAAAAAAAATTGGTAGTTGTCTGATAAAAAAAAGCACACCTTTAAATTGTTTGGGTCATTTGTGGTTAGCACTCCCTGATTTTGTATAGTTGGTACAGGTTCAAACTTACTGAATTAAGTAAGTACTTTACACAAACTAAATATTAGCAATAATTTTTGTCCGGGGTAAAGAAAGAGTGAGAAATGGAGCCGAAAAGAAGAGAATGTGTAGGAGGAATAAAAGCGCAAGAAAAGGAAAAAAGAAAAAAAAAAAAAAAAAAAAAAAAAAAAAAAAAAAAAAAAAAAAAAAAAAAAAAAAAAAAAAAAAAAAAAAAAAAAAAAAAAAAAAAAAAAAAAAAAAAAAAAAAAAAAAAAAAAAAAAAAAAAAAAAAAAAAAAAAAAAAA
>JAJMKE010000076.1:0-23140 GCA_030569195.1 Hyphopichia khmerensis
CAGCACCAACATCAGCACCAAGAGCACCACTGGCTAAAGATCTCTTTAAAACTGATCCATCAGCACCGACATCAACACCAACAGTGTCACCTAAGACATCGGCACCTACATCTGCAGCAAGACCACCACTGACTAATGATCTCTTTAATACGGATCCACTAGCACCAACATCAGCACCAACAGAAGCAAGACCTGGAGAATCAACGTCAACACCAAGACCAAGAGAGCCTTCTAATAAGTGTCTTTTTAAGATAGAGCCATCTCCACCTAAACCGACACCAACGGTATCACCTAAAATATCAGCACCAACATCAGCACCAAGAGCACCACTGGCTAAAGATCTCTTTAAAACTGAACCTTCACCACCAGCGTCAACACCAACGGTGTCACCTAAGACATCAGCACCAACATCAGCACCAAGGCCACCACTGACTAAAGATCTTTTGGCGCCAGCACCAGAAGAAGATTCTAAAACATGATTATTTGAGTTACCATTTAAATCGACTGATTCACCAACTTGAACGATATCTTGACCTAAACAATAAGAATTTGAAGGTTGATCTTTGGATAAATCAGCATAATCATCATATAAAAATCTGTTGTTAGCATTAACATTAACCAAGAATGAGGAAGAGGCTAAGGCCACAGTAATTGCGGTAGATTTAGAAAAAATCATTGTTAAAATTTTAAAATTTCGCGATTAAAAGATTTGACTTAAACGGGAAAAAAGAACTTGAGACAAAAACTAAAATTGATTGCGAAAAAACCTAAAGGGACCAAAAACGATTATTTTTAAGATCTAAAAGGAATTAAAATATTTTTTTTATTTTTGAATTGAAATATTATTCTGTCAAATATAAAACAAGTTTATTAGTTAATAGAATAAAATTAAGGGAATTAAAATAATTGGATCAACACTAAATTAGGGAGGAAGAATTATTAGTGTTTTTTTGAAAAGAAAATTAAGTTAAAAGATTAACGGACGAATTAGAAAAATAAGTTATAGTAATACGGGAATTAATTGATTTTTTTATTAAGAAGATTAAAAAAAAAGTATATTGAATTGAACTGTTCTCTGTTAAGGGTATACCTTTATTTTTCTCTATGATAATCAAGTTTCTCTGTAAAGAAGAAAGGAAAAAAAAAAGAAGAGAAAAGAAGTAGGAAATTAAGTTGAATTTAAACTGGCGAATTCGAAGGATTATAAAAGATTTTTTTTAGACTATAGCTGACGTTTTCTATATTAGTTCGAATTGTCTTTTTTTTTTTTTTTTGAATCGTTTTTGTAATGGTTTTGATTGTTTGTCTGTATTTTGGCTTTTTCTAGATTTATTGAGTTGAACAATTATAGAAAAATTTCAGAATAAAGAACCTTGCAACAATAATAATGAAATAAAAAAAAAAAAAAAAAAAAAAAGGGAAAAAAGAAAAGAAAGGTAGCATGACATAAACTGGCGAACAACAATAGGCTGCATGAAAAGGTATTAGGAAACCATACTGCTACCGGTTTAGGGTGGGTTCCTTTCCGCTAAGTTTGCTTTGAACCGGGAAACCTAATGAAAACCGGGGATATCAACAAGACAATAAACAAAAGAAATTAAGGGTTCCAAAAAAGAGCTCAAAAGGAAAGATAACTAATCGACCAGTTTTTGTGACGATTACCAATACCGAAACAGAAGAAAAGAAAAATATCAATGTAAGATAGGACTTTGTAAATAGTATACCAGAAAAATGAATCAAAGAAAACGAGAAAAACGAAAAATTTCTTAAGCTACAAGTATTAGAAAGGAATTGAATATATGAAATTAAGGCTATAAAATCCGACAGGTTCATATTTGCTTGTTGTACATCCTTCTTTGGTAGGTCTACAATAGTTAATTTAGTGCACAATTGGCAATAACAAATAAAACAAGACAACGAACAGACAAACAAATGAAAAAAAAAAAAAAAAAAAAAAAAAAAAAAAAAAAAAAAAAAAAAAAAAAAAAAAAAAAAAAAAAAAAAAAAAAAAAAAAAAAAAAAAAAAAAAAAAAAAAAAAAAAAAAAAAAAAAAAAAAAAAAAAAAAAAAAAAAAAAAAAAAAAAAAAAAAAAAAAAAAAAAAAAAAAAAAAAAAAAAAAAAAAAAAAAGAGAGAGAAAAAGAAATAGACAAAACAAAAAGAGAATAGTTTTTACAAAAGAAAAAGAAAGAAAAGATAACAATGTAGCCTCAACTAGTAATTGAAAAACAATTACGATAATAACTAGTCTATGAGCGGATAAAACCATTTACGATGAGTGGGTTAAATCATGTTCAATTCTAAAGCAATGAGTAGTAGCATGAGTATAGCAAGTTGTAATGATATGAAGATAAGAAGTTATTCGTATCATGAAATTGATTGCAAATTCCAAACGAAAAATGTGGAGTCGAGATACAGCTGCGATTATGCACTGGGGGAACTCTTCTCTTTTCTTTGCTTTCTTTTTTTTTTTGTAATTTACTGTAGTTCTTTTACTGTAATATTTTTTATTTTTTCGTTCAATTATTACAGACCAACGTCAATGTTGCAAAGTTAAAAGTAACAAAAAAGGGTGGTGGTGGTTGTTAATAACAGTGGTGGTTGTTGTTGTGGCATAAAATAGTTTTTTTTTTTGCCTTTTTCCTTTTTCCATTTTCCTTTCCTTTTCCCTTGTTGTACTTTCTTTTTGCAACGAAGTAATGAATTATCTGAGACAATAATTTATATCTTCGTGAGTCGTATTACGTATATTGTAGTACCTTTGTAATAATATCTTAGTAATTACCAAAACGCAAATATTAAAAGATGTCTAACTCCAGGTTTACAATTTCGAAATTTCGAAATTTTAATATAAAGGTATTTGCAACAAAGCTCATATTTCCACTAGGTAGCAAAAATCATTTTATGTGCACACTCACATACTAAATAGTCTATTTAGTACACGGTAGTTGCAGCTAGTACACGCACTCGTACACATACGTACAGATATTTTAAGGCAGGCTAATCAGCCAAACAAAGTACAAAACTAGGAATCGTACCCTTATTGCGTACAAATTAGTAGTATGATGCCTAAAAATCGTGCACAGGATCTCCCTTAAACGGTGGTTAAACTTACTATACTCAGTAAGTCTGGCTAAGAAATCAAAATTATAAATTTGTGTCCGCCTGGACTGCTAGAGGCCCCCTTCAGTGCGAAGACAAGCTTGCATCATCATTTATGTTTATTCCCTTATAGCACGTTTTCCCTTACACTAAAATTTCAGGAGGGCTGATACTAAATTCGCTAATTATTTCTAATTATTCAATATTTTGACTTAACAACCATATTGAAATGTCAAGTTTAACCACAAAACATCTTAATGTACGCTAAATAATATGAAAAATAAAAATAATAATGTGTCAATAGAAGTAAATAAAATATTTCGAAGGGATTTGTTTTTTGTTTTTTTTTTTGCCCTTTTTTTTTTTTAATTTGGCCCTTTTTACTGCATTTTTTTTTGGTTTTGTTAGTTCTTTCTGATATCGTCTTCGTCTTTTCTAATTTTCCAATGAAATTGGTGATGCTTTTATGATAAGCCTACGCTCGAGTATCACTGATTTGTTTGTAATTACCTCGATCACAATGAATCACTTGCTGTTTCTTTTTTTTTTTTTTTCAGTCTTCGCGCTTACGGACTTAATTCCAACCTTAGCTGTCAAAACTAGAAACGCAATTAATATTAAACTAACTAGTATAATTAAATGAATACTTGAATACTCAACGATATCGAGTATAGCTAAGTTGAGCTTGGCAATGGTGGTTCCTTAGTTCCTGAAGGATTTAGTAAAGGTTGAATAAAGCCTAATCTTGTTAAACCATTACATTCTCTTTCTAATTAGAAGAAACAACGAAAAAAAACAAAAAAAACAAACACAACAATATAATAGAATCTTTACAAAGGACGCGAATCTCGAGGGAAATTTCAACAAATGAATGAACCTTTTGATTGTTTTAATCAATAACCTCTTTGTAGATAACGTTTTGCATTAATTTTTTTTTAGAAGTCTAATAATAACTTGACTTAATTGAATCCGTTAAATCCATTCAAATTATATTACATTTTGTTATATCATTTTTATTCAGTTAAACGGTATTACGAATAATTAATATTTCTTGATGGTGAAATTTTCGCAATTCTTTTTATCTTATCACGTTTATTCGTTTCTTTTTTAGTTGAAAACGTCTTAGCGGATCTCATTACGCACTAATCAACCTTATTCTACATAACCACTAAATAAATCTTAACGAATCAAATTGATAATTAAAGTCTTATCATTATCTGTGTCTTTCGTTGATATGTATTCGTCTTGTGTTTTATTATTATTATTTTCTTTTTTTTTTTTCGTTTTTTTTGTTACTAATTATTATTCACTTCATTTTCGACTTCGTGCACTAGATAGCTTGATTTACCTTTTATCCTCCTGGAGCTGCGTAATGCACACTACAAAATTATATCAATGTATCACTACTAAAATTGAACCCTTTGTTTGTAAAGGGACCACCACCTTTTTGGTTTTGGTTGTTTTTGGTACAATTGGTGTTTTTCACACTACTTTGACTAAATTTTTTGGTTTGTTCGGTTTATTTGGTTTGTTTTTCGGTCAATTGTAAATAAAGTTTATATTAACAAAGCTATTGTTAAATTTGTTTTCACTAAACCTGATTTTGGTTACTTTCATTTCATTAGTAGTAATTGCTTTATTCTTTGTTCTATCTTTTCTTTTTCCTCTTCTAACCATTTTTAAATCTTGTCAATTTCGGTCTCTTATCTTTTCTCTTTTGGTGGTTTTTCGCTTTTTCACTTTCGCTTTTGTATATAGTCATATATGTAGTCATATGTGTAGTCACATATGTAATGACATATGTAATGACATGTAATAGACAGTTACAAAGTATTAAGCAAGATGAAATAAACTTAAACTTTGGTTCGAGTGTAAATCCTCTTTGTCCTGTCATTCGGTTTATTATCGGTCCTCGACCGTCCTTCACCGGGGTTATAATATTATTTGCTGGTTAAATGATATTTTTATCCTAAAAAAATATATTACCTATTGAAATAGAACAACTAGAATAAAACAAAGTAAAAAGAATGAAAAATGAAAAAAAAAAAAAAAAATGAAAAAAAGAAAGAAATACTTTTTTGCAATCTTTATTGTTAAACGTCTTTGTCAAAAAAAAAAATACTTCAAGTGTCCAAAACCAGTCAACCCTGCCTTTTATTAACAATTTCATATAGTCTCTGACATTTTTGGAATCTTTCTTTCCAAGTTCAATTTTGAATTCCATACCGATTACTCATTATTAGATATACTAAAAAGTAATTGATTTTTTGCTTCTCGAATACCAATTCGTATTAAGATTTCGCTCTTACCGTTTTTTTTTTGCTTTTTTTTTTCATTATGAAGAACTCATCGATTTTACCCTTCGATCATCTTTTACAAAGGTAACCGACTCTTACAAAGAACTGGACTCTCATAAAGGAAGTCTAATGACAACATTGTTAATCTTCTTTAATCCCATTCCGACTCTCCCATCTTCTGTTCTTTCATCTTCCCTTTTTGTTTTTTTTTTGGTTTTTTTGGTTAACTTTTTTTGCTTTCTTTAACTCCTCCCTCTACATTACTTTTCGCCGTACTATTATCAATTCTCAATAATAATTCAAAATAATAAAGAGTGTAAACTTTAAACAAAATAGTTAAAAAAAAAAAATAAAAAAGAATTAAATACTCTCGGGAATGGTTATTGCTATTCCATTTGCAATCGCCCTATGAGATTCTACAAGAAAACTATTGTCTTGAAGATTTTTGAAAAACTACACTAAAAAAGAAATGGAAAAATTCAATTTCAACTTCAGATGGAATAATTGACTGCAGGGAATCTAAGTGCAGAGAGACCCTTTACTCAAAAAAAGAATAAGCAAATTGTCATGTCAATTAATCCCTTACTTAATGCGACTCGAACTAGTTTTGAAATAGTTACAAAGTACAAAGATTCAAGTCTACAATGTGTAGTAATGAATTATCAAATCAACTTATAAAATAAGTGTTGATTTAAGGGGGGTTATAAAATAGCTGTTGCCTCGTTGGCGGTTACTTACTTGTAAATTTAAAATTGTGGATATTATATTAAACCAATCAACTTTTGAGTTGCAACTCTAAATTTTGGTTTCGTAAAAAAAGTCTTTGAAATTTAGAATTTCAATTTAAATTCAAACAAGTATATGGCAACATAATTTTCTTTTCCATTAACCACTCTATTGTAAATTAAATTGAAGTTATAAAAATAATATTAGATTTCCGGTCATATAAAAAGAAAAGTTGTGATCTTGGTTTCTCCCTTTGTTTTATTTTATGTCGAATTGTTCTCATCTAATTGAGCATTTCGCAGTAACTGTTTTTTTGCTTTCTTTTTTTTTGCACTTATAGAAACAATTTCGATTTGCAATTTCGATTTAGAAGGAGGTGGAGTTAAAGCAAATTTCAAAAAAGAATACTTCTACTGCAGTTTTTTAATCTTCAACTAAAAGAAGACTTTTTGTTTTATGCATAATGCTTGCTTAAAGAATAACCCCCAATAATGACGTCTTTGAATTTTTTATACACAGTTTGAATTGATTAATTGAAAGAATTTCTCGCTAAGACTAATAATTGAGCCATGGTTCATGTAAGCAATTAACTTTCTTTAATCATTTTAATTAAGAATCCTTTTGTTTTGCTTCTTTTGCTTTACAGCATGCTAGTGAATCTTTTTAGCTTTTTGTTTTATGTTTTTTGGTTTCTTGTTCTATTCTTATTCTTTTTTCTTTTTTGGCATTTCGTTAGTATCTTTAATTTTTCTCAGCCAAATTAACCTTTTACAGTAGTCTTAATGTTTAAGACAAACGAATATTGGCGAATGAAATCCTTTATTTCAAATAAGCCTCTTTCGTTTATCAACTCAGCAAGTTTAATATTCGAGTTTTTCAAATAAGTTAATTTTTTCAATATTTCTTGGGGTTTTGCAAAAAATTGGAGTAAAATTTGGTAAAAGAACAATTTAGTGACTACTCAATCTTCATTATGAGTGTTTTTTTGCAACTTTTCTTTTTTTTTTTTCTTTCTTTTTCTTATTCTTTCTTTTCCCACAAATTTTTTAAACTTTCAGCTACATATTGTTACAAGTCCGATTCTATTCTTTAAACTAACTATTATAGAGTGAAGAGCAACCAGTTGAATTCGAGAACGTGGCCTTAAACGAATTGGAACTGGTCTTAAAATTGTGAAAAATAAAAAACCTCCAAACAAAAAAGCAAAAAAAATAAAAAAAAAAAAAAAAAAAAAAAAAAAAAAAAAAAAAAAAAAAAAAAAAAAAAAAAAAAAAAAAAAAAAAAAAAAAAAAAAAAAAGCGAGCTTGAAAAGATGTACGGGTCGTGAACATAATTACACACATGGTAATTTGAATCATGCGATATTGAAACCAAAGAGAGAAAAAAAAAAAGTGAATAATCTTTAAGAGATCAAGACTCATCAATTGCAATAAACCAATATAAAACTATAGATTATGATTACTAAATATTTTTCAAAAGTGGTGGTTAAATTTGATCCTTTCAAATCCAGCGCGAAACCAGCCAGACTTTTCCTCTCGAGTATTCCATCATCCATGAGAGGTGCATGTATTATAAATCATAAAGTTTTATCCAAGAATTCTCCAGCTAGTGAAGTTCCAATAATCGAAGTCACTTATAAAGATAAAAATGTATTGAAAGTTGACCCAGAATCTATGAGTTTTGATGAAGTCAGAGATCATTTTGATATTCACTCAAGAAAATTATTACTTCAAGATGCAATTTCTGAATAAGAACAGAAAGTCATAAAAAATTGAAAAAGTTGGTTTTCCAATTTGTAATTAGTTTAACGTTATTCTACTTTAATTCATGTACATATATTCATTAATAAAATTCATTGATAGTTTGAAAAAAACTTTTGTGCCAAATCAGTAGAATCAAGTTGAAGGATTAATGATTCTTCTAATTTAGAATATTTTAAATTAAATGCTCCAAAATTATTATTACTTTTAAATTTTTCATTGATTACTTCAGTTTGAATCCATTTCATAATAGTTTTATACCATCTTAATAACCCATTACAGGTTATATTAGTATTTTGAAAAGGAATTCGATATTCTTTTCGAGATAATAATTTTGGTATATCATTAGTATTATAATGTTTGATTGAACGTAATCTAAACCTACCAGAAGATGTAGATGATCTTAAACCTATTATAACATCATTACAATTTATTAATTTTGTTTGACACCAACTAATTAATAATTTTTCAGCCAATTTACGAGTTGATGATTTAAAATTATGAGTTTTTAATTCAATATAATCCCCATTAAAGGTTTGAGAATCAATTTCTGCAGTTATCAGAACTTGTAAATCATTTATTAAATGATTTGTTAATGTATAAAATTTTGAAATACTTGAATGATTATCAGTCATTATATCTTCAAATTTGAAACCACTATAAGCAACCATAGTATGATTAGTAGTTAATTGATCCCATTTATAATCAATAAAAATATCATTATCTTTATAAAAAATATTAAATTCACATTCTTTACCAGTTAATGGTATTAACATTAATAATAATAAATTTCTTCTTAATGAGATAATTCTAGGTAATTCAGTTAATGGTACATGATTTAATACTTTCATTAAATCTTTTAATTGATAAATATCTTCATTAGAACTAGGTTTATAATTTTGATATCCTTCTGTTAAATCACATCCAATAAATTTTTTAGTTGAATTATTTAAAGTTCTTAATGCTGATTTATTATTAAAGATAATTTCACCATCAATTTTTGAATAATTAGTTAATTCGAAAACCTTAAAGTTATCATCAAGTGCAGAATGAATCAAGTGATCTATATCTGTTAAGTTTGGTGAATCTTTGTGGTGTTTGGATATTCTCGAATATAGAGAAATCGGTATAGAGTCAATCATTGATATACTGCAAAAAAAAAAAAAAATACATATATATAACAAATGTACACTCAAAAACGCTTAATGATGTCAGTGAGTCTAGTGTTTTTTGTCTAATTATTCAATCTATGAGTATTTTCAATATCTCTTTAGAAGTATACATCGGTATATCCGTGTAGTATAGAATAGTATAAATGCATATATCACTCAATAGAAAACGCAACAAATTCTTTGGAGGAAGGAACCAATAATCGATTAGACGATGTGCAATGTTCAAAACAGGAAAATGTACGGGTGTCTCGGAGCTCGGTGATCTTGCTGAAAAAAAAAAAGAGCAGGAGAAGACTTCTCTATAAACTTTGTATAAGATACTTTTACAAATGAAAGTAAAGTAATTGAATATGTATTTGAATAAATAGATTATGAATAAACGTACGAGAAATAAAAGTGGATAAAAGATAAAAGGAGTTAATTATCGTAGAAGTCTTTATAAAACAGTTATAATTTCAAAGAATGAAAAAAAGAACAACATAGATTATAAAGACTAGAAATAAATAAATAAATAAATAATACCAGAGATGATGCAATTAATCCTATCACTAGTTTTACTCTTTCTTTTTTTTTTTTTTTTTTTGGGATTTTGAATCCTTATAATGAATTTTTTTCCTTTTTTTTTGTTTTTTTAATTGTTGTCTTTAGACTTGATTTATCTTGTAATTTCCTTCATTCCAAATTTAATTAAAAGGGTAAGTAAAAGAAACAAATGCAGTAAAAGATGAAAAGAAACAATCAAGCTTAATCAAAAGCCAATTGTTTTTTAATTTCAGCAATTGCTTTACCTGGATTTAAACCTTTTGGACAAGTTTTAGCACAATTCATAATGGTATGACATCTATATAAAGACATTGAATTTTGTAACATTTCTTTTCTTGATTGAGTAGCTTCATCTCTTGAATCAATTAACCATCTATAAGCTTGCATTAAAACAGCTGGACCCAAATATTGTTGTTGATTCCACCAATAAGAAGGACAAGAGGTTGAACAACAAGCACACAAGATACATTCATATAAACCATCTAATTTAGCTCTATCTTCAATACTTTGTAAATTTTCACGACCATCAACTGGAGCAGTATCTCTTTGTAAATAAGGTTGAATTGATTTATATTGTTTATAAAAATGAGTTAAATCAGGAACTAAATCACGAACAACAAACATATGAGGTAATGGATAAATCTTTAAATCTTTTGAAGTATCAGTATCAATACGACATAAACATGCTAAAGTATTAGTACCACCAATATTCATTGCACATGATCCACAAATCCCTTCACGACATGATCTTCTAAAAGTTAATGTAGCATCTTGTTCATTTTTAACTTTTAATATAGCATCCAAAACCATAGGTCCACATTGATTTAAATCAATTTCATAAGTTTGCATCTTTGGTTGAACTTCTGGAGTATCTGGATTCCATCTATAAATTTGAAGTTTCTTTAATCTTTGACCTTCACTAGAAGCAGCAGCAGTAGCTAAAGTTCTAGTAGCTGCCTTATGACTTAAAGCAGTAAAGACACCTGGTTTAGAAATCATTGATCTGAACATCATTATCTTATTATTATTACTATTATAAAGATAAGAAAGTAAAAATGATAGTTTTAAGCAACCTTGAAAAGAAAAAGAAGAAGTTTTACTTAATGTCTATTAGTATAATAACCCCGGCACTACGGATTCTCTAATAGCTGTAAGTAGAGCTCGGCATATCCGAGCCTTTTTTCTTCCTTTTTTTTTTTTTTTTTTTTTTTTTTTTTTTTTTTTTTTTTTTTTTTTTTTTTTTTTTTTTTTTTTTTTTTTTTTTTTTTTTTTTTTTTTTTTTTTTTTAATTTGTTTGGTGTTTTAAATATTTATTTTTGTTTTGTTAGGCTTTTTAGTTGTTTGTGTTTGACAAACCATAATTTAAAATGATTTGATTGGCTAGTCATTTGTGTGACCCCAACTTTCAGTGTGTGCAGGTTCAATATTGCTTACTCTCTTCTTTTGTTTTATTTGTCTTTGTCTTTTTGTTTCTGATTGATTTAATTCGTTTGAGAGTTGTATTACATAAGCACACTAGACAGCACCGAATTGTAACCCCGAGGAACGAAAAAGAGGAATGGGATGTACGGAGGGTATATATATTGACAGTTGACTGCAAAAAGAAACAAATAGAGAAGTATATAAAAATAGTACATAAACAGACTATACAGAAAGATGAATAGACTATACAGAAAGATAAGTAGACTATACAGAAAGTAGACTATACAGAAGAAAGAGAAATAAACTAACGAAAGAAATGAAAAAAGGAAAAGGATGAGAAGTGATATCTATAGAACATTGACAAGACCACCACTAAAGGCTAAACACCAAGTTCTACTTTGACCATTATCTAAGTACAGGGACAGAAAAGAACTTGAACTGAAAAATCTATAGGAACTTTTAGGATCGAATAATGCTTGATTTAATCTTAATATACCTAACCAACCAGTTTTTAAATTACCAACAATACTAGCCAATTTAGCATTCCATTCTTCTTTAACATAAGCCAGACCTCTAATTAAAGAAGATGCAGGAGTAATTGGTAACATATGAATACCATGAATATATTCTAAATTATTACCAAAATAAGTATTATACTCCATTTTATTATCATGTAATATTCCACTAACTTTATTTGGTATATAATTAGAAGGTTCAATAGTATTTGTCAGAGTATATAAGAAATAATTATTCATTGATCTTTTCATGACTGATAACATTAAATCACCAATCAGTTCCATTCTTTTATTACCACTAACTTTACCCCATAATTTGATTGCATATGAATAATTATAATCTTCTGAAGAACTTTCTTCATCTCTACCATCAGTGGCTCCACCACTTGATAAACCTCCTGCCCAACTATGTCCTGCAAACCAATCAAACATTCTAAAAATTGGGAAATATGTATCATCTGGTGATGGATTACTAACATCTCTAATTAATGAATTAACCCAAAATTGATTGGTTTTAATCCAGGTACCATCTCCAATTTTATTATCTAAATATCCAATAACTGCTGCTGCATGAATAAAATATCCATAATGGAAATGATGATCATTATATAATGCTGATCCAAAATCGGCTGAATAATCTCCTCCTTGTGATGCAGTTGATGTAACTCCTCCAAATTTTGTATCATGCATTAATGCATAATAACTTTGAGTATTACTAATATATGTTCCAATTGCTTGCTTTAATGATGCTAAAGTTGTTTTAGCTAATGCAGTATTTCCTAATATATCATTAACAACTAATAAAATATAAGCATATTTATCAAGTGTTTTACCAGCATAATACATTGATGTTTGCAGAGTAACCGCATTGGGTATATTAACCGATAATTCAGAATTTGCAATTGATGCAAGTAATTGTAATTGACTTGAATTATAACTAATACTTCCAGTACCTAATTCTTGTAACCATGGTAAAAATTGAATTTCGGGATGTAATGTTTCACTCATATTAACTTCAGATGTAAGTAATCCAACCATATTTCCTTTGGTTGTTGAAGCTAAGGTTATACCAGTATTTGCATTTTGAGTATCAGATGTAAATGATGAAACATGATGAGGTAAAGCAAAAACTAATGGTTGTCCACTTTTAGAAGTTCCTTTAACATTATATGAAAATGTATAAGTTGCACTTGTACCTCCATAACCATGAGCTTTAACTTTTGCTTCAGTTGCATATTTACCAGCTGATTGATCATAATAAATATCTTGAGAAGTCAGCAGTGGTGCAACTGCCATTTGTATAATAAGACCATCAATTGCTGTTGAACCTTTTAATGCATTTGAACCACTGGTTGAAAATTTAAATGATGATGTTGAAACACCAGATGGGAAAACAACATAAATTAAATATTGAGTCCCACTTGATAAAGTGGCTCTATATTTTAAAATATTTGAATTTGAATTAGATGATGTTTCACTAACTAATTTAGAAAATCCAACAGCAGAATTAATTAATGGAGTTAATGATCCATGATAAATTGATGTAACAAGTCCCATACCTTGAACAATTGGAAGTTCAATATAACTTCCACTAGCCTTACCATCAGTTGATAATTTAACGTTGGCAGACATAACTTTCATACTTGATACTGTTAACTTATTGGCAGAGGAAGTTAATTGAGTAGCAGATACAACCAATTCTTTGACACCAGTTGGATTATAAAAATAATCAGGAACATTGGTATTTTGATTAACAGTACCACTTTGTCCGAAAACTCTATTGGATGCAATAGTATGTTGAACTGCAAAACCATAGTAATTGGAGGTTGACCATTGTAATCCAAATGGGTATGACCAAATCATATTGGTTTGATCTCCAAGAATCAAATTCACATAAAATTTATTGGTTTGATATGGTACTGTATTTGATACACCACTTGGAATTGAAAGTGGTAATTGTTGATTTTTAAATTTTGCTGAAAGAGCATTTGTTGAAATAGCTTGAAATAAATCACCAGTAAATCCATTAGCATTTGATGTTGCTCTTTTCTTTAATTGACGCTTGGATTCTTGAGTAGTTGATTCCAAATTAGTTGCATTCGAATAGGTAGAGCTAAAACTTGGAGCAATATCAGTTGCCTCAGACTCTTCTAAGGCATTACTTCCAGCTAGAGTGACACCTTCAGAGATGGTTGAACTATCGATAGAATTAGACAAAGATGAACTCTCAACAGCATCACTAAACAATGGATCAAGTCTAGTTGATAAAGTAGTAGACTCTTCTTCTACTGAAGAATAAGTATAGCTAGTATCATTAGAGGTGAAAAGAACGTAGGTCGTTGTAGGAACAAGTTTCACATCGACCAATTTCGAAAACGCCGGTTGTTTATCGAAACCAGTTGGATAACTCGTTAAGATTGAGATAGCATCATCTTCAACTTGAGAAGGAGTTTCCACAGACGAATAAGTTTGCAAGATTTCAGCTGTAGAAGCGGATGCATAACTAGTATCTGCAGAGATTAAAGTAGTATTTGAATCCACCAGATATGGAGCCGCAAGAGTTCCAGATATCGTAGAAATCAAAACAATCAATGTTTTTAACAGCTTCTTCATTTTTGAACCTTAACGCTTATAGAAAAGAATTGAAAAAAAAAAGGCAGAAAAAGAGAAGGAATATAATTACAATATAAATGAAGTCAAACGGCAATGGCTTATTCATTCCGTTTAGGCCAATAGCATGAGATAAGGTGACCAGATGGTACTGGCGATATGTTTTTAAAGATGAAAACATATTATTTACTCGTAAGACAATCATAAAATAATACTTCGAGGTGATGAAAAAAAATATTAAAATATTAGAAAAATAACAGCGCCAGCTTCGTTTCTGGAATCTTTAAATCGAGATCCGTAAAATAACCAACCTCCTTTACTATGGGCTTGCTTTTCTTCTTAAAAGCAAATTAAACCAAAAAAAAAAAAAAGAACCCACATAACCTTTGATAGCTATCACGAGGTAGTCAACCTACTATATGCTTTATTCAGTTATAGTAAACTTGCTAGATGATCCAAGCGTGGCTACAGCTATTTGGGTGGCTTTTGCAACTAACCATTTACGTATAGATTCTTACATTTTTGTTTGTTTCTTTTTCTTTTGTTTTATTTCTTTTGAGAATTACTGCTTAAGTTCTCATCATTTCCTAAAAAAGCTGTTGATCTTCAAATCTCGTAAAAGTAAAAAAGTTAGGTTTTCCCTTTTTGTGTAGAATAATAACGGCCAGCTCCAGCATTTGATGTAGTATGTTTTCATTACTAACGGCTTTTCATTCATTTGTTTCAATTATGAATAATGTCTAATGGGGTTTCATGGGTTTATTCACGTGCATAATCGCCCACTAAATCCTAGGTAATATATTTATTCGAATTTTACACGAAATTTAAATACGTAAAGAGTAGTAAAAGGCGATTTCTGCAATCACCCGTCCACTATATCAATACAATAATTGAATTTCTTATGAAATAATAATGAAAAAAACACGACGAAGTATTTTATAATTGTTGTGGTTTTATGAATTATTTCCCGTTCAACTGTAAGCGTAGCTTCTATTTTGATGTACGGGCTAGGAAATATTGAGTTCCCCGTAAATTCATATCAAAAGCCCATACACCTCGGTGGATGTTCGGGGTGTGAAAACAAAGTCCGGGGAAATTGAGGTTTTTCAAGTATAAAAGCAGTCATAGGAAGCTAATCAATATAATTTCATACCAATTTTTATTATAATGCATTGAAAAATGTCAAATTTAAAACCAAGTAACTCATTCTTAAACAAATTCAATTTGAAGATACCTATTATTCAGGCTCCAATGGCAGGGGTTTCAACTGTTAAGTTAGCCTCTAGTGTTACTAATAATGGAGGAATTGGATCGATTGCATTTGCTGCAAGTGATTTTCGTAAAGGATCAGGTATTCTTGATGAAAAATGGCAAGAATTTAAATCACAAGTAAGTCCTTCCTTATCCCAAACTGTGAATTTCAATTTTTTCAGTCATGATTTTAAAAATGATCATTTACCAACTGATCAAGAATTGAAAAATTGGAATCAAATTTATAATAAAGCAACTTCAAATGATATTAAAGTTGAAACTTTATTAGATAAAGATTTTAAAAAAATTAATATTTCAATTAAAGAAGTTGAATCAACTACCCCTGAAAAATTTAAAGAATTCATTTCAACTTTGATTAAAATTAAACCTAACATTGTGAGTTTCCATTTTGGTCATCCATCATTAGAATCTATTAAAACTTTACAAGAAAATCAAATCTCAGTGTTTGTAACTGCAACCTCTGTTGCTGAAGCCAAATATTTGATTGATATCGGTGTCGATGGTATTGTTTGTCAAGGTTATGAGGCTGGTGGTCATAGAGGTAATTTCTTGGTTGATCAAAATCTTGATGAAAATTTATCAACTTTTTCATTATTTAGCTTGATTCAGAAAACTTTAGATCTTGGGAAAACCTTTATTATACCTTCAGGAGGTATTGTAGATGGTGAAACAATTTCACAGTATTTAAAGTCAGGTGCTGCTGCAGTACAAATGGGTACTATATTCATACCAACACCTGAATCTTCAGCTCCAGCCTTTATCAAAGAATCAATTGATAACAATAAAGTGGTTCCAACTATAATGACTCAATTAGTTTCTGGTAAACCTGCAAGAGCTTTGAAAGTACCCGTTATTGAAAAATTAGTTCTCGCTTACGAAGAGCTTCCTAATAAAGATTTACCAGACTATGGTTATGCTTATGATCGATATAAAAAATTGAGTGCTAGTATTGGGAACATTTTTTTCTTAGCTGGTCAAAACTATCCATTAATTAATACAAAACTAAATACTAAGGAAATTTTGGATAAATTGAAAAACGAACTAACTTTATAATTAATCTATAAAAAATATTTTGATCTACAAAAACAATATGAATATTTCTGAATTATGAATAATTAAGTGTACAAATCAGGAATTTAAGCAAGTAAATTCAAGGCATTAATGATTTCATATACCCCATAAGCACCAGGATCAGGAGGGAAATCAGTTTGGTCATCAATACCACCAACATATGTAGCACGACCCAACTTTGGTTTAAGTTTTCTTGTACCTTCAGCAGCTTTTCTTGCAACTTCAACGGCGGTGCTTATGTCATTTGAATCAGCAAAAGATTCACAGAATGGAATTAATACATCCATAACTGTTCTATGACCAATTCTTGCCTTGGTAAATTCACATAAGGTAGTTATACCATGAAGTAAAGCAATACCAAAAACATTTTGAGATTTTGTATTATCATCAGCAATTAAAATTTCTAATTTATTTATGAATGATTTCATGAAAATGAATAAAATTGCACCCAAAGTACCACCCATGTCATCTTTAATAACTTTCAAAACAAGACGTAAAGCAGTAATTACAGAACCGTTTGATAAACTATTTTGCTTCAATTCACGTAATATAGCCAAAGATCCGGTTTCTAAAGTCTTACCACAATCACCATCACCCATTTTAGTATCCCAGTCAGTAATTTCTGGTTCCTTTTTAATGACGTTATCAGCAGCGGTTTGAATAACTTTAACTAATAATTGAGGGTCAATGTTAATGTCGTGAGTAAAATCATTAAATTCATCCTCCTCGTAACCTTTGAAATTACTAATTATTCTGTCTTTAAAGGTCTTATCTTGTGGAATATGAGTCTTAGTCCAACCAGTAGCAGTAGTATCATCATCCAATAAAGCAAAAATTTGTTTAGAAGAAAATTTAGTAGAAACTGATTTGGTAACATTGAAAAGAGTTATGGTAAAAATTGGAGCATTTAAAGAAGTAACAAATGCTCCTGAATATGTACGAGATGGAATAATACCATAAGTAGAATCCAATTGTTTAACAGTTTGATATAATAAGGCTTTTTCTTCAATTATTGGTAAACCACCTAAATTGTTGAATAATAAGACAATCTCATCTTCCTTATCATATTTAAACCAACCACGTTCTGGATCTTCTGTATTGAAAATATATTGAAGTAATTGATCAACCAATTCTTCATTAGTTGGAACGTGATTAATTTTGACCACACCAGGTTCATTATGAATTCCCAAACCAATTTCGATTTGAGAAGGACCCAATTGACCATAATCTTCATCAGCACCATGACCAGGGATATGAACATGATCTAAACCGCCATTAACAGAGGCAATATTTTTATTTATATCAATACCCAATTGAAAGATATCATCAATCTTGTAGGAACGTTCAGAGGCAGCACCCAAAACTTTCATAACCAAAGCATGACCAGCAAGGGTTCTACGACCAACTAAACCACCAGTACTTTTACCAACTGCAACATCATCGGTTACACGAAGTAAACGAACTTTATCTTCACCATAACGAGAAATCAAATCTTGAGCAGCCATACCAAAGTATAAATTATCACCAGTATAATTTGTAATTATAAAAATAACACCAGCATTGGAATGAGTTGCCTTTTCAGCAGCTTGAATATTTTTATCATTTGGACTAGCGAAAACATCCCCTTGGGCAGCGGCAGTTAACATACCTTTACCAACCATTGAACTCCACAGAGGTTCATGACCTGAACCACCACCACTAATCAAACTAACCTTGGTATCCTTATACTTATTATAAAAAACAACTTTTTCATTTTCTAAAAGTGATAAATCTTCATTTTCACAAACGACACCTTTAAGACAGTGATTAACGAGATGACTTTCTTCCTTTGGTAAAAAATGTTTTGGCATAATTACTTAAATTCTATAAAATTGATTAATATGATTCTACTACTACTCAATTGCAAAATTTTTCAAAATTTAGCTATTTATATATATATATATATATCTATCCGTATATTTCGTGGGGAGGGGCAGGTATCGATGACTACTTAGTGTAGATTGCAAAAAAAAAAAAAATAATAAAAAGAAAAAGGTTTAGTTGTGAGAGAAGCTGCTTATAGGAAAAGAAAAGAGGAGTGCATCAGCTAGATCCCTATCTAAACTGAATATGATGGAAGCTTTTAGAATACAAGATTAGACCAAGTATAATACCGAAAATTGATGAAACGGTATTCAACATTAGACGCCTCATCACTTTAATTGAATAAGACCTAAATTCAGACGGCAAAAGAGCTTTGTTATGTCAAATTGTAAGGAAAAGAAACGAATCATTGAAATCAATTCAATATTTTTTTTTTTTTGTTTGTTAGTCTTTCTGCTAATTTTCAGGTAAATTCAGCAGCAATCCCAATCAAGTAACCCAGGATAGATTTCCCAAAACGGAACACTTAACGCCTTACACAAAGAGGAGAAGACATTTTTGTGATGATTTCGTGTGGTTGCAAATAAAATTGGGAACCAAACAAAAAAAAAAACAAAAAAAAGAAAATTCTGTTACCGCAAAATAGCCCGATCATCTTTTTTGGTCTATAGAGGAGGGGGGGAATAGTACTTAGGAAGGAACCTTTATCGGAATATGTGATGACCAGCTTGACTTTTCTTTTCTTTTAGTTGAAAAAAAAAAGAGAAAAGAGTTGGACTTCGAAGTTTAGTTTATGTCTTTTCTTTTTCTTACATCTTATAACTTATTTAAAAGTGAAAATATCATCTGAGATATTACATACCTTTAGTTTAGATTAGTTAATATATTAAAGTATAATAAATTATGTCATTAACAATTGTTCTCGGTTCTGATCAAGCTGGTTTTGATTACAAAGAAACCATCAAGAAGGATTTAAAACAGAATCCATTGGTTAAAGAAGTTATTGATGTTGGGGTTGATAGCTCAACTAATCCAACTGCTTATCCTTTGGTTGGTATAGAAGCAGGTGAATTAATTAGTAGTGGTAAAGCTGATCGTGGTATCTTAATATGTGGTACCGGATTAGGTGTTGCCATTTCTGCTAATAAAGTTGCTGGTATTAGAGCAGTTACTGCTCATGATAGTTTTAGTGTTGAAAGATCAATTCTTTCAAATAATTGTCAAGTTTTATGTATGGGACAAAGAGTTATTGGTATTGAATTAGCAAGAAGATTAGTTGGTGAATGGTTAAATTATAAATTTGATGAATCAAGTGCTTCTGCTGGTAAAGTTGAAGTTTTGAGTAAGTATGAACAAAAAATTACTGCTTAAGTAATCTTTTAATTAGTTTGATTTTAATATAAATGTTTATAACGAGAAGTTTTATACTGTAGAGAATGTAATACACTATCAATGATTATATCTATCCACTTATAAGAAAGATCTCTCGGTCGAAGATCTCTCATGAACTCTATACCATTTAGATAATTGGTAAATTTCAAAAATGAGCTTAAAATTTATCAACTGAAAAAAAAAGCAGAAAGATACAATCACTTACAAAGAAACTAAATCAACATTAAATATTAATTAAAACTAAAAACAAACTAAATGACTAATGACCGCTACTATACAAAATATTTATTTTAAAAAATCAATTTAAAATAAATCAACATCATCACAAACCATAACTTTAATGCTTGGAATTTTTGGATTACGAACAGTTTCCATGGCTTTATTGGCTTGTTCCAAGCTAAATTTATGAGTAACAAATTTTTTAGCATCAATCTTACCAGAAGAAATCAAGTTAATAACTGGTGGCCATGAATCACGGTATCGATTAACAAATTTAACATCAACTTCACCAAATGATATAGTCATGAATGGGAAATTATCAATTTCATTTTTACCAGAAACACCTAAAATTGTCAAAGTACCTCTTCTTCTAACAACATAACAACAAGTATTAATTGAAGAATGAACACCAGTACATTCCAAAACAGCAGAAGGCATATTATATTCATCAGAACCGAAAAGAGATCTAATATTTGAAGCATTTTCTTGAACACCTTGATCAGTTTGAATTTGATAAGTTTTAATCAGTGGAACTAATTCTTTAGCAAAATCCAAACGATCTTGAGAAACATCACTAACAACAATTGGATAAGCACCAGCAGCATCAGCAAGCATTAAAGTAGCTAAACCAATTGGTCCCATACCAGCAATGAAACAAGGTTTACCTAATTCAATATTATCAGCTCTTTCAATACCATGATAAGCAACAGAAAAAACTTCAACTAAAGCACCTTCTTCAAAACTCATATTATCAGGAATTTTATGAACCCACATTGGATCTAAAACTAAAAATCTTTGCATTGAACCTGGAATTGAAGCAGCTCTACCTGGCATACCTGGCATACCCAAGAAATCAACATCATTACATAAATTTAAATGACCTCCACTACATAAGAAACATTTACCACATGGAGTTTGAGGTTCAACAGCAACACGATCACCAATTTCGAAATTTTGCATAACTTCACTACCAATACCAACAATTTCACCAGCAGTTTCATGACCAATAATTAAATCTTCAGTAATTTTTAAATTACCAATTCCACCATCTTTCCATAAATGAATATCAGATCCACAAACACCAGTAGCTTTGATATGAACCAAAACTTGATGTGGTAAAACTTGAGGAATTGGAGCACGATCAACAACCAATTCACGATCTGGAGTAATCTTTAAACAAGTATTTGGCTTGTTAAATAAAGTATCTTCTTGAATAGGTGACATTTTTGATTTGTATTAGAAATAGTATTAAAATATGTTATTAAATTAACTTATTTAATATATAATAATAATAACAAATTTTCAAAAAACTAATATTTGACTCTACTTTTATATCATACTTATATATCTTGTCTACGTGATGCTTTCATAGAGTAAAGGTGGGTTAAAAATAAAAATTTTTTCCTTTTGTTTGCAACAAAAGAAAAATCAACCTTTGGTCTAGAATGGAATAATATTTTCCCACTGGATAAGACTAAAAGGGAAAGTTATCCAGGCGAACAGATGTTTTTGTAATAATAAAATTAAACTGTACTACATTGAAAATCACATAGATACTGTGATTTGAGTTCCGATAATCTTATCGAAGCCATTCGAAAAACCTAGTATAGGAACGGATTAAAATTTTTTACACGCCAAATAAAAAAAATGGGCAAAAAAAGAAAAGAATTACAAGGAGGTTTCAATCTATTTCATGAAGATCCGAAATTTAAAGAGTTTACAAAAGTATGGTGCCTAAATTTCAACAAAACGGTCAAATTTTAGTTATTGTGTTTTGTGGTATCTCAGGTCCATTACATTTATTGTTGGTCTATTACTGTTATCTTAATGAATGGTATCAACTCTCTATAGAACAGTAGAAAAATGACTATCCGTGATTACCTTACCACATCACCCCAAATACCTCTGATTGCCCCAAAGTTTTATCGAATGATCATCCTTTGGGGAGGGTTTTGGTTGTTGGCCATTTTTTCTTTTTCTGTTCTCCTGTTTCTTTTCTTTTATTAGCTTGTGGCTGCTAAAATTTTTGCATTAGGCAAAAAAAAAAAAAAAAAAAAAAATCAAAAAAAAAAAAAAAAAAGAAAAAACCCAATTCCCTCGTTTCTTTTCCCTTTTTCATTTCTTCCGAAGATATTTTTTGTGCAACCGCCTTTTCAAGTTGCAGGTTATACGTACAAGACTTACAGTTTGGAGTATTTCTCGGTTACTCAAAAAGAAATGCCCTTTTTTTTTTCTTTGTGCGTTAACAGTCTGGGGTAAAAAAGAAAAGTACGGGAAGAATTAGGACATTACTTACCAATAACAGAAAGATTGACGGGATGTACGGGGGCCATACATCAATAAAGTTTAACAGCCTACATTAACAGCCTACTTTCCTATTGTTAAATTAATTTTGTATTTCTTCTACTTTGTACAAATGACTATTTTTCAATTTTGTAGACTTTTATTCAGTTTTGTAGACTTTTATTCAGTTTTGTTAACAGTTCGATAAACAATTTGATTAACAGCCTAGGTAAGTGCCTTATCTATGTATTCATTTATTTAACAGCGGAACTCCAAATAACATTTCTGTTATGGTAATCTTGCCGTATTGGCCACATCAAGTAAATCTGATTGCAACAACTTGTCTTTTTTTCTCACTTTGATCTTTGCTTACATAAAGCAATCGCAAATACAGATAATTCTAACTTATTTTTTTTTTGTATTTTACGTATAAAGCAAACAATGTAAAGTTTCTACGAATTATACTTGTCAAGAGGTGATCATTCTTGAGTCTCAACAATTAAAAGTCCTAAGCTTTTTCAAGGTTAAGAGGAGACTTTTATTTGACCCAGTAAAAAATGTTTAGTGGAGAAAATAAACTTCTTGATCTTGTTCGTTCTTTTTTTCTTTTCTTTTCTTTCAAGTAACATCCAAGCACGGATTTTTATCCTTTTATGGCAGAAAATCCAACTTCAAATATTCGTTGCTATTATATTATTCGTAATATCCCCTCTCTCTAATGCTAAATATTTAAGATTAAATGCAAGATGAATTCAGCCTTACCCCATTTCTTTTTACTCCATCTTTAGTTCACACACTCTCTCACTTGACTTTTTCACTATCCATTTTTGGTTAGTATTTGGTAAGATGCTCATTCTATGAATTATTCATTCAACCCGTACAAATATTCAATAGT
>JAJMKE010000076.1:23240-46095 GCA_030569195.1 Hyphopichia khmerensis
TTTTTTTTTTTTTTTTTTTGATTTTACCCTTTTTTTCAAGAATAACTTGCAATCTTCTTTACCTTCGCTTCAATAATCCTTCTCAATTTGCCAACTATGGCCCAATTCACCAAATCATTGAACTTAATCGATCCTTACTTATCTGATGATGGTAAAAAGCATACCAAGATACCTCATCAACCAAAGGAGTCTCATAATATAACTAATGAAAATTATACTGTACATGATAAATCAGATATCAAACTCATTAATTCAAATCTTGAGAAATATGGCGTTGTAATAGTTAAAAATTTCATTGAAAATGATACTTGTGATCAAATAATTAATGAAGTTAATCCTCATTTTTTTAGAGATGAACTGTGGAATGGTTCACCGTTCCCACGTCAAACAACAGTTGTAACTAGAACAGTTCTTAAATCCCCAACTTGTACCAACAAAATTGTTTGTAATCCACTTTTTTCATCAGTGGCTAATAATTTTTTAAATGAATCAAATTATTTTTGGATTAGTAATAAAATAAGAACAGGTAAAAGTACTATTCAATTGAATTCAGGAATTACTTATAAAGTGGGACCAAATGCAACAGATCAAATGTATCATCGTGAGGATATGGTTCACCATAATATCCATAAAGATAGAGATCATTTTGTTTATGGTGATGAAACAATGGTTGGTTTGACAATTGCCCTTACTAAGACAACAAAGGCAAATGGTGCAACAAGAGTTATACCTTTAAGTCATCTATACGGTCCTTATCGTCATCCAGAAGAGAAGGATTGTAATTATATTGAATTAGAAAAAGGTGATGCTGCCTTTATTTTAGGTTCAACTTACCATGCTGCAAGTGCTAATAATACAAACAAAGATCGGATCTCTTCATTCTTTTTCATGACTAAAAGTTATTTGAAACAAGAAGAAAATTATTTCGTCGATCAAAGTTTCGATTTTTTCAAGAAAAATTTCTCAGTGGAAGCTCTTAGTTTATTAGGTTTAAATTTAAGTGAACCATTCTGTGGCCATTTAGATTATGGTAATCCTCTATCTACTTTGAAAAGTGAGGAAGAAATCAAAAACAGTAGCTTGAAGTTAAGTAAAGAAAACTATGGTGAAACTATTTTGGTTGATTACGATTAATCAAGATTTCATTCGTGTTTGGCTCTCCCCTATTCTTTTCGCAGCTTACGGAATTTGATCAAACCCCATCACCGTTTCGAAATCCCGATTTTTTTTTTTTTTTTTGTTTTGTATGGGCGAGTGTGGTATGTTTTTTTTTTTATGTATTTCTTTTTCATGTACAGTATACCGCAAAAACTTTTTTTAGCAGTCAATATGACTTTGTTTAACATCCGATTCAATCAAGTGTAGAAGTACCATTCGCCCCAGGAAAATGGTAAGTATATAAGTACAACGTTAATTCCATTAATCTTCTCTCTTTGTTCTACTATATCCAATACCAAACATGTCTCCTAGTGTACAAACTCTTAGTCCACCTTCAATCTATACTATTCAGGAATTAACTGAAACCCAAAAGGGTTTCATAAAAGCCTCCATTCCTATTCTTGAATCTTCAGGGGAGGTGCTTACTTCAAAATTCTATGAAAAGATGCTTGGTAATTATCCAGAAGTTAAACCTTTTTTCAATGAAACCAATCAAAAAACTTTGAAACAACCTAAGATATTGGCTTTTGCTGTTTTAAATTACGCTAAAAATATTGATAATTTAACCCCTTTATTAGGTTTCGTTAAACAAATTGTTGTCAAGCATGTCGGTTTACAAGTCAAAGCTGAACATTATCCTATAGTGGGATCCTGTTTATTAAGCACAATGCAAGAATTATTGGGAGAAGATATTGCAACTCCTGAATTTCTTAAAGCCTGGGAAATTGCATACGGTAACTTAGCCCAAATTTTGATTAGTGCTGAATTTGAAAAATATCAGCAACAAGATTGGAATGGATTTAAAGAATTTAAAGTAACAAAATTGGTTAATGAATCAAATGATGTCAAGTCAGTATACTTCACTCCAGTAGATGGTAAAATTGCTACACCTCAAAGAGGTCAATACGTTTGTATCAGATGGACTTTACCAGGGGAGGAAATTGAGAAATCAAGAGAATATTCTTTATCTCAATTTCCCAAAGGCGACGAGTATCGTATATCTGTTAGAAAAATGCCCAATGGAAAGGTTTCCAATTACATCCACAATGATTTGAAAATTGGTGATATTTTGAGGGTTTCACCACCCGCTGGTCAATTTACCTACCAAGAATCTGATAAGGATCTAGTTTTATTTATAGGAGGTATTGGAATAACTCCAATCCTTTCTATTTTAGAGAAAGCGTTAGTTTCCGGGAAAAAAGTTGACATGTATTACTCAAATAAAACTATTGATTCGAGACCGTTCACTGAATATCTTAAAAGCTTGAAAAAATATGATCTCAAAATCACAGAATTTATATCAAATAAATCTGATGATGTTATTATAGATAAAGCCAAATTCAAACATTTAGACTCATCAGACTTTGATCAAATTGAGTTAGATAATAAAGATATTTATTTATTAGGTCCTACTTCTTACATGTCATTCGTTAAATCAGAATTGGCTAAAAGAGGAATCACCAACTTTTTCTCTGAGTTTTTTGGCCCAACTCAAGTATAAAGTTTATATGTATTTAATTTTAAGAACTATACTTTTTTAAAGCTTCAATTGCTAATAAATGATCTTGTTCCTGAGCGAGACCACTGATAGTTAAGACTCCAATGATTCCATCAAAATCTTTAACCCTGATTGGAACAGCACCACCATGGGCGGCGTACTCTTTGGAAGAAACGAACATGGCATCTTCAATAGATTTCTCTTTGACTCTTAGTTTTTGACCAATGTAGAAACTAGACTTTCCAAATCTTAAAGCCAGCCTTTTCTTTCTATTAATCCATTCATCATTATCAAGTGCGGTACCTGCATTCACAGCTGAATGAAACAAAACTTGACCCCCATTCAAAGTAATGTCAATAACGATAGCTTTTTTAGGATATTTTTCAAGCACAATTTTTCTAACTAAACTACCTAAATTCCAAGCATCTTCACTATTAAATTGAGGTAAGATTATTTCTTCTAAATTTTCTAACTCTTCTAATGAGTATTTATAAATATCAGCCATTTTTTGATACCGAGTAATGATTGGGAATAATAAGACTTAATTCGAGTTCTATGTAGTCGAGTGTCAATAAAATACTTCAATGGAAATGTTGCACTATTCTCTTAAGAAAGATCCCCCAAAGGTGGGGGGATCCACTATTACATAAGCTAACTATTTTGATTCTTACACACTAATATTTTTTGAAGTACCCAAAAGTTTTGCAACAAGAACATAAACAGTATTAACTGAATAACCACCAATTTCATGAAAGGGGCCCAAATAAAAAGATAGTTGATGAAAAAAATTATAATAATGTACTTCTTCGAATGAAATTAGCTCTTTCCCAACAATTCAGAACAAAATCAGAATAGCCTACATATTCGAGCTCATAATAGCCTAAGGCTATACTTTGGCAAGCGCTTTAACCTTACTTCAGAGATCGAGTCAACACTATAGCTAAATCTGGGATTATGTGAAAGGTTATATTGATGCCTGCAAAATTATTTGACCAGCGAACAACTTCATAGCATACTACTAAGAAACTCCAGATGAACAATTTTGAAAGCCTTTTCCTCATATAATCCAGCGTAAATTACGGCTAGACCTCTTTTATTTGACTCCGTAGACACAGCTAATAATTGGAAATCATAGGAGCCTGAAGTACCTTATATAGTAAAAAAATGTCGAAACTTCTTGGGTACTGGATTTACCATAATTGATTGCGAAATTTTTTTTGGAAATAAAACCTATAGTGGTTATTCAAGTTTATTGTATCTATAACCACTAAGACAAAGATAATTGGTAACCATTATTGCCCCAAATAAGCATTCAATTGTTTTGGCCAATGAAATGCTGTCTTTTCTTTAATGACTCAGCTGGGTATGGATTTGGCCCTGCATGTAATGTTGTCTGCAAAATTTTGCTTATACCAGATACCGATGTGATAATCATTGCAAAACCTATCATCATTTTTTTAACAAGATAAATGTTTTCGTAACTTCTAGGGTATAATTTAATAAATAAGTCTTTTAATATGATTCATACAAATACTATAAAAAGGCAACTGTGTTTCTGATTTGCTTCAAATAGAATAGTATACATCAATACCAAAATGCCTGAAAGAAGTACCCAAAAACCAATTCCAGTGACCTTATTATCTGGATTTTTAGGATCTGGGAAAACAACTTTGTTAGAAAAGATTCTCACTCATGAACATGGGTTGAAAATTGCAGTCATTATTAACGATATATCTCAGATAAATATTGATGCTGCTTTGATTCAAAACCATAGAGTAACTCAAAAAGAAGAAAAACTTATCCAGCTTCAAAATGGCTGCATTTGTTGCACACTTAGAGGTGACTTACTAGAAGAATTAGCAACACTAGCTCTTTCTGGAGAATTTCAATATATAATAATTGAATCTACTGGTATTTCTGAACCAATGCAAGTTGCTGAAACTTTTACTACAGAATTCTCTGAAATGATTTTACAAAATCTGGAATCTTTAAATAAAGATGATCAAAAGGCTTTAGAACAAATCGTGGATATTGGTGGTTTGAATAAAATTGTTCAATTGGATACTTGTGTTACTGTCATTGATGCTGTCAATTTTCTAGCAAACTTTGAAACTACCGATTTTTTGGCTGATAGATATGGTGATAATGGTCAAGGGGAAACAGAAAGGACTATCACCGATCTAATGGTCGACCAAATTGAATTTGCTAACTTAATCATTGTAAATAAAATCAAAGGTATTAAGAAAAGACTGCAACGTAAAATTGAGAAAATCATCAAGTCATTGAATCCTGTTGCTAAAATAGTTACAAGTAATTATTGTGATATTCCAATCAAAGATGTAATAAATACCGGATTATTTGATTTTGAAAAACTGTCAACCTCCGCAGGTTGGTTACAAAGTATTAATGAAATGACAATTAGAGAAGGTTTCGGTGGTAAATCGACATTAACTCCCAAACCAGAAACTGAAGAGTATAGAATTAATAATTTTGTTTACAAAAACAGGAAACCTTTTCATCCCGAAAGACTTTATAAATTAATTAGGGATAAATACATAGTTATCGAACAATCAGGCTTTGATGATGAAGACGAAAAGGGTGAAGAAGAACAAGAAGATGAAGAGGACGAGGATGAGGAAGAGACTGACAACGATAATGATGAACAAAGCGAAGAGGACGACGAAGAGGAAGATGATGACTTTGTCCAACCAACCAACAAGCAGCTAGTTCGCAACAAGAGAAAATCAGTTTTTGGCCCAATGTTGAGATCCAAAGGATTCTTTTGGTTGGCATCACGTTACATCAATAGAGGTGAATGGTCAACTGCTGGCGCAATGATGACACTAAAAGGAGGCCTTCCGTGGTTTGCAGTAACAGGGCCAGAATTTTTTCCGCCCGGTGTTAAAGAATTAATTGAAAAGGATATGAAAGGTAGATATGGTGATAGAAGAAATGAATTGGTTTTCATTGGAGTGGAGATTGACCGCATCGGCTTGAGCAAAGCGCTCGATGAATGTTTACTTACCGATGAAGAATATAGTATTTTTGAAAAAATTGTTGAAGAAGAGAGAAATTTATTCAAAATTGAAAAGAAATTACAAGCTACTTTTAACGATGGTTTTGCTGACTGGATAGTTTATGATGATAACGAACCAGAAAAGGAAAAGCAAGATCAAAATGAAGAGATTGAAGTTAAAGAGTCAACTAAGCAAACTCATTCAAAATTGCACCATCACAATCATCATCACGATCATCAGCTTCAAGCTTCTCCTGCGATTAGAATCACAAATTAGTATATATTTAACTTTGTTTAGTGTTTTGTATTTTTTAATTTATTTTCCAATGAAGGAATGACGAAATATGCATTTTGTAACGCTTTATAAATGACAGTAGGCTAGATCACTTCTTATTCAATTGTTTTGTATTATTAATACCTTCCCAACGAGGGAAACTATTAGTATCAATACCAAAACAATCTAATATTCTTCCACAACTTTGTTCAATCACATCTTCTATTGTTTGAGGTTTAGTATAGAATGCTGGTACTGGAGGGAAAATGATGACACCCATTTGATTTAATTTCAACATATTTTCAATGTGAATAGCAGATAGAGGGGTTTCCCTTGTAACCAATAATAACTTTCTTCTTTCCTTTAGAGTTACATCCGCCGCTCTTACTATTAGATCTTCAGTATAACCAATACGAATAGCAGCCAATGTTTTCATAGAGCATGGAACTACTATCATTCCATCGTGGATAAAAGAACCAGAAGAAATTGGAGCCGTGACATCCTTAGAGGAATATACTTTCGAAGCTAGGCTTTTAACGTATTCATAATCATAATCAGTTTCATATTTCATTGTAGCTATCCCCCATTTGGACATAATCAAATGAGTTTCAAAACCTCCCAATTGTTTTAGTATTTCTAAAGTCCTTATACCCAAAGCTATACCAGTTGCTCCCGTTATGGCCACTACTATTCTTCTAGGACGTGCTGGTTGAATATTTTGATTATTGCTAGAGTAAAATGAATTATCCACATTTTGATAATTCACTTGATGAGATCTTTGTATGGATGATGTAGAAAAAGTTCTTGAAATTGAATCAAGCTTTGCTAAACTGGCTAATCGTATCAACCCTATCTTTCTGCTAGGTCTTATGAATGTGGTAAGCATTATGGATCTCTAGTTTGGTTCAAAAGTAGTCTTTTGAAAAAAAAAAAGAAAGAAGATATTAAAGAATAAGGATAAACTCTTAAAATAAACTCTGAGATCAATAACTTCGGCCGATACCTTTAGATCCTTTACAGTTTTGACAAACCTACATAATTACTCTCCTGTTCATTTCTTTTTTCATTTTTTTTTTTCTTTTTTTGTTGTTAAGTTCCTTTGATTTTGAGATCTCGAGAAAACCACTCAAATCCTATGAGCCGTGCCGACTTCTTCATATTAAAAATTCTATTGTTTGCAACTTGTCTTTCAAGTTCAAGTACGATGTATATTTTTGATTGAAACCTAATTTATCTATTGTCTTATTATAAATTGCATTATGGTTCTAATCGTAACTTGAATCTGATGAAAATTTTCCGTATTTTTTAGCACAAGAAGGACGGTTTTATTTTTTTGCCTTTTTTTTTTTTTAATTTTTTTTCTTTCTTTTTTCTTCGCTGTTCCAACAACTCTTCAATCGGAGGTTAATGAACTTTACCGAAAATACCTCAATACTAAGGAATTCGGTGACATAAATTTTAGAAGAAAGTAATTTAAGCAAAGAAGCTGGAATTAAATTAATCAAGTAATTGAAATCCCTGGCCCCTTTTCTGTTTTGTAACAATCTCTGGTCGTCATGTTACCAATTAATCTAACATTTTCCCATCTTTCTTTTGTGTTCTTTTGGGTGATTGGGTCCGTAAATATACCGGTTGCCATGGGACAATACCTTGAACCCCCGGTAATGGAATAAAGAGATATATTTAAAACTTATATTTCCCCTTTTATTTCTCTTTTGTAGAAAAGTAGTTTGTTTTTATAAACTTTAAACTCTCGTAATAATAAATATCATGTCAAATTTGGAACCTCATTTGAGATTCAGAGATTTTATAGAAATTCTTAAACATGAAGATGACTTGGTTGAAATTTCTCAAGAAGTTGATCCAAACCTTGAAGTTGGTGCAATTTTGAGAAAAGCTGTCGAATTAAAAGCACCAGTGCCGTTTTTCAAAAATTTGAAAAAAGATGCTAAAAATCCTGATCCTAAAAATTTATTCAATATAATTGGTAATATTGGATGTTTACGTAACGAGAAATCACAAGATCATGCAAGAATTGCTCATCATATTGGGTTACCATCTTCAACTCCAATGAATGAAATTATTGATTATTTATTGGATTGTAAGCAAAAAAAATTAATACCTCCAGTTCAAGTTACTAGTGCTCCTTTTAAAAAAAATAAGTTGACCGACTCTCAAATTAATTTGAACTCTTTACCAGCTCCAACTTTGCACCCAAGGGATGGTGGGAAATACATTCAAACCTATGGTATGTTTATTTTACAAACCCCTGATAAAAAATGGACTAATTGGTCAATTGCTCGTGCCATGATTTATGATGATAAACACTTAACTGGTTTGGTTATAAATCCTCAGCATATTAGACAAGTTGCTAATGAATGGGCAAAAATTGGTAAAGGTAATTCAATTCCTTACGTTTTAGCCTTTGGTGTACCACCAGCTGCAATTTTGGTCTCTTCAATGCCTATTCCTGAAGGTGTTACAGAAGCAGAATATATTGGTGCTGTTTGTGGTGAACCTTTACCGGTTGTAAAAGCTGAATTAAGTGATCTCGAAATTCCTGCTGAATCAGAAATCGTTTTTGAAGGTGTTCTTAATATTGAAGACTTGGTTAATGAAGGTCCATTTGGTGAAATGCATGGTTATGTCTTCCCAGGTACTGGTCACCCATGTCCTTTATATACCGTTGATGTTATAAACTACAGAGATAATGCAATTTTACCAGTTTCAAATCCAGGTTTATGCACTGATGAAACCCATACTTTAATTGGTGGTTTAGTAAGTGCAGAATTAAAAAATTTCGCCTTGAACCATCCTATATTAAGTAAAATTGTAATGGATGTTTTTACTCCTTATGAGGCCCAAGCTTTATGGGCTGCATTCAAGATAAACACAAAAGAATTAGTTAAGTTGAATACTTCAAGTACTGAATTGAGAAAACTTATTGGTGATCTATATTTCAACTTAAAAATCGCTTCAATTATACATGAATTCGTCTTGGTAGGCGATGATATTGATATCTTCGATTTCCGTAAGTTTTTCTGGGCCTATACCACAAGACATACCCCAGATGATGATCAAACCTTTTTCCATGACGTTCCTGCTTTTCCTTTAGCTCCATTCATTTCTAATGGACCTAGAATAAAAACTAAGAAAGGTGGGAAGGTTGTCACCGACTGTTTATTTCCTCAACAATATGTGGACCCCGAATTTTCCTTCACTACTTGTGACCTCTCTTGTTATGATCAAGCACTTCAGAAAAAACTTGATGATAATTGGAATGCCTATGGTTTCAAGAAATAAAGGTTCATAGTCCACGACGAAATAAAACCTTAATTTCATAATGAATTGCAAGTATATATTTTTTCTATAAGATAAACGTATTATAAAATATGATAAATGTAAGGGTATCTTCTATATTTGCAACGAATAGAAAGAGACTGCAAAAATTGATGTGATTTTTTTTTGTTCAGTTTCCTTTTTGCACGACTCGGATACATACTAGCAAACGTAAAGCACCTTCTAAAGGTCACGAAAATATTTTTCACGTTACTTTAATATAGTATCCTTAAAGAGGTTATTCATTCTTCATTTATATTCATATCTTTATATATTAATATGTCCTATCATACAAGAGAACAGGCTTACTATAGCTCCGGTTACCAAAAGAGTGTATCAGCAACTCATTCCTGGAGAACCGCAGAAAACTCTTGTGCCTATATGCTCCGATTAATCAAACCAACCGATAATATACTTGATATAGGTTGTGGTCCAGGCTCAATTACTTGTGATTTGGCAAAATATGTACCTAGTGGGAAAATTGTTGGAATTGAACCAACTCAAGAATTGATTAACGAGGCTAACGATTTTAAATATTCTAAAGGGGTTAAGAATGTTGAATTCAAGACTGCTTCTGCATATACTTTACCATTTGAAGATAATTCGTTTGATATAGTACACTGTCATCAAGTATTGATTCATTTAGAAGACCCTCTTACAGCTTTTAAAGAAATGATAAGGGTCTTAAAACCAACTGGTTATGTTTGTTGCAGAGAGGCTGATCTAAAATCTACATCAGTGTATCCTCCTAAGTATGAAAACACAATATTGGCTTATTTCTTATTGAAGACTGAAGTTTCATCTACCGATTCACAAAGAGGACGCACACTTCGTGAATTGGCATTGAATGCTGGAATCAAGCTGAGACATATTAATGCATCAGTTTCTACGTGGTGTATTTCCAACGATGATGATCGAAAGTGGTTTAGTGAAATGTTTATTAACAGAATGAAAGAGGCAAAGGAAGTCTTGATTAATAACAACGAGCTTGAAAATACGAAGAAAAGAGAAGAAATTCTTGAGTCTTGGAAGGATTTCATTGACGATTCAAAAGGGTGGCTATTATTTGTACATGGTGAAGTTGTTTGTCAAAAAGAAATTTAGCCTCGAATTATATGTAGTAAATATATTATCATTTATGAATATACGAAACTATGAAGTATAAACTGTGGTCTAATAAATTTATTTATGAAAATTCTTGACTTGTAAAATCAAAATCCATATTTTGATTGGATGTGTCATCATTCATCCAAAAGGAGAGAGGGTCATCAAAATGAAATAAAGATCCCATGGCGTTGCTGAAATCTTGCTGCAAATTCGTCGACGATGGCCAATTTTCACTGGAGGGCCATAATGCAGGCCCACATGAAGCTGCAGATGGACTCTTTGCATCTTGTTGTTCTGACATAACACTTGGTTTATTTTCAAAAAACCTCGATCTTGCCGGATCTACCATCTCACGTATATTGTTCCAAACGGCAGCTAATTTTGGCATGTTTAATTTTGGAAATAGTCTTTGTATATAGTTAATCAAATCATCAAGTTGATCTTCGGTGAAATTGAAAACTCTTACGTCATTAGCCTTATCTGATTCCTTATAAAAGTCATCACTTGATATGTTTTCCAAAATGAAGGTATGTGAATTTCCAGCCCTCCAAGCCGAACACTGGCGATGACTTAACTTTAATATTCCTATAATAATGAGTTTCAGGCAACGAACTAAAAGTATTTTCAAAAGTTTGAATTTTTCATATTTGGGATCCAAAACGCTCAATGCTTCAATTGAAAAGCCAGTTCTATTTATTAGAACAAAGAGCCATATATTTATCCTGTGGAGTAAAAGCTGAAATGACGGATTCAACAGTATTTGGGAGGCAAACTTAAAATAAAAATTGGGTTGTTCGAGAAATTCAAGAACATAAGGCAAAACTTCTTCTACTGCCCCAGCCAAGATCTTCTTCACATAAAAGAACACTAGTTCCGACCTCTCTTTTCTTTCATAGTGTAAAAAAAGTTCGTTATGAAGGGCCAAAAGAAAGAATTTTACTGGAATGAAAATTTGAATCTGTAAGATTTTGTAAAAGTCGTCAGTGAAAGACTTTTCCATATATGCATTGAAAAAGCCTTGAAGTGTCCCATATTTAGTTAATACGTATGTTTCCAAAGCATTTATTTTTTCAGCAAGATGTGCAACAGAAACACCTTTCTTCACGTATAAGACCAACTTGAGAACTTCTTCAATGTTATTTAAAAGTTCTGGTAACGGCCCCATGGCTCTAGTAATATAATTCTCCATATCACCAGTAGAATCAGGAACTTCCGCGTCGGTAAATCGATCACTAGTTATATATGGATTTCCATACAACATTGCCTGCGTAGTATCTATAATTCTTAAATACATCCAGATTTTTCTTCTCAAGTTTATTTTACGGGGATTTTCCGGGAAGTGATCTCGGTTGAGTCCCATTGAATAACCCATCTCTACTAGCACACCGTTGTATATTTGAAATTGATTTCTGATAATACCTTCAGGCTCTTCTGGTGCACAAGTCATGTATATTCTTATGAAAATGGCTAATTGCAAAACGAGCAAATTAGTTCTATGAAATAATTGGAATTCATTCAAACAATCTCTAGCAGCGTCTATAAATTCTATTCCAATTGGATGTAATAATAGCTCCTTAAATTCACTAGAACTACTTTCAGCAACATTCTTCTCATTAATTTCCATACTATTGGTAATCATTGATAAATAACTTAACCTCATAACAATGCATAGTAGTCCCAAGACAGCAAAGTCAGTTTTATTATCGATATTGAGGGTAGAATCTTTGGTTATCTTGGAAATTTGTGCTCTAAAATCAGGCTCTGATATGTAAGGAAAGAAAGGGTACAAAAATTTGAAAAAATGATTTACGTGACTGTCGATTAAATCCTGCAGGGGTAATATTGATCTAATTCTTTCTTCTCTACTCACGTCCTTACTCTTATTAGGGTCATTATAGGTAAGACCAAGTGGAAGACGAGATAACTCGCATCGATGGTTATGAGGATCAAATTTATTGACGGAATATTCTTTAATCCTCTCGATAAGTGTATAGGGATTATTCTTACCTTCTAACTGTCTTGCCCCATTCCTGGTATAAACCTTGTTCTTACCTCTCATCCCTTCGTACATAAAATTCCAAATGTTCTTAGCACTTAAATCCTTCTGTCTGATTGCATATCTAGTGAAAGGGCCATGGTTGACACATTCCAACATTTTAAAGTCCGAGCTTATAGCAATATAGTCATGTAAGTTGATCGTCTCAAATTGATCTAAAACCGGATTCACACCTTGAATAGCTTCAAAAGTCTGGAAACTTGATATCAAATCAGTAAACTTGTCTGAAAATGGGACTGATTTTTCAATTTCTACTGGTCGATTATTCGATAGTATCAAAGATTCTAACTCAGATACCTTTTTCCGTAATATATCAAGCTCAGAGTTTTCATTAATCTCAATATGAATTCCTGGTGAATTCGTAGCTTGAGTTGGAATCACCGGAGGTTTAATTGTGGACAATTTCGCTAAAGCTTCCTTCTCATCCCAGATTTGGCCGTTATATTCACATAAGTGAGCAGCATTATATTTAACGCAAGCAGTACAATGGGGCTGCTTACGATCACACTTAACCTTCCGGAATTTGCAAACTGTACAAACTAGAGTGATTCTATTTCTTTTTTTAACAGTTTTGGCTTTACCATTCATATTATTACTCGTTACAGCATCCTGCAAAGAGTCGGCTTCAGAGCCCACATCTTCAAAAGAAGCAAGTCTTTTCTGGGGTTTCAGCATATGAAACGTATAGGAAGTATAATTTTAACTTTTTCTCTTTTATTTTTTTTTTTGCAGTATTTTCTTTTTTTTTTTTGTGAAAGCCTCTTGAATTGGACTTTTTTGCAAATCTGTTATATTGGACAAATTAAAGTAGCATTCTTCTCACCACACCGAGACTGGAAGGAGACAGAATCGCTCTATAACTCAACAATAAAAGTACACAAATAGAGTGTTGCTTTACAAGAAAAGTTTGTAGATATCAAGGATAACATTTCGTATCAACAGCACGAAAAAAAAAAAAAAAAAAGGCAAAATTAAACAATTAGACCCGAATAGTCACGTGATACTCTCGGTGATCTCGGTAAATTCGGTGAAAGTAGCAAAATATCTATAGAGGACAAATTATAACTACAGTAGTTTTTATGAAAAATAACATATTTATTAGTAGAATTTACGTTTTAGGGGAAAATAATTACTTATCATATGAAGATTAAAGACCAACCCATAATTTGGATTCTTTAATTTCGAAACTTTCAATCAATTCAATGTCATCACTGCTTTTGGCAACGAAAACATCATATTTACCAGCTTCAGAGCTCCATTGTTCTTGATATTCATCCCAGAAAGAGGTTGAATCTTTCAAGGATAATTCAAATTTCACTGTAGTCAGTTTATTACTCTTCAATTCTACTTTTTCGAAACCTTTCAATTCTTTTACAGGACGAATAATTGATGGTTCTTGAGCACCAATATAAATTTGAACAACTTCACTACCAGTGATATCACCAATATTTTTAACATCGACAGAAACATTCAAAGTATCTTTAGATTCATTTACTTGTACTTTCAATTTAGAATATTCAAAATTTGTGTAAGATAAACCATAACCGAATGGGAATGCAACTTTTCTCTGTAATTTTTCATAATATCTATAACCAATGAAAATATCTTCACCATATAACACTCTACCTCTTTCGGTCTTGAAGTTCAAGTAAGTTGGATTATCAGTAAATTTCAATGGCCAAGATAATGATAATTTACCACTTGGATTCACATCACCGAAAAGAACATCAGCAATAGCATTTCCGGCTTCATCACCACCAAACCAGGCTTGAACCAAAGCATTGGCTTTGGATAACCATGGAAATTCAACTGGGGTACCTGATTGATTAACAACAACGGTATTTGGGTTAGCTTCTAAAACAGCAGCCACTAAATCATTGGTTAATAATGGTAAATCTAAGTTTTTTCTATCATAACCTTCAGATTCCCATTCTTGATTAAGACCAATTGATAAAACAACCTTGTCAACTGATTTGGCTAATTTGACGGCATTGGCAATTTCCTGCTTATCATCAATAACTTTAGCAAAACCAATATTAAGAGCACCACCACCACCAAAATCAACAACATCATCATTGAAAAGAGTATAAGTTGGTGCAGAGCCAAAAGTAACTTCAACTTTATGAGTACCTTTAGATAAATTAACTTTAGCCTTTTCTTCAACTGTACCATTGTTGAAGAAAAATTCACCTTTCTTTTGATTCTTATAATTAGCAACTGCCAAATTACCATCAACATTAATTACACCGGTACCAACTACGGCAAGACCAAACTCATATTCTCCATCTTCTTCAATATCCAAGTCACCTGTAACTTCCATATAGAATAAATTAGACTTAAGTTCAGGATGCTTATAATCACCCAAAAAGAAACAAGATTGGGTAACATTGACTTCATCAAATTGATGTTTCTTTTCTTTATCATGGAAAAATTTAACATTGAAACCTTTCTTACCATTAACTGGATTATCAATGAAAGGAGCTAAACCTGGCAAAGCTTTATGAGCATAAGCACCTACGGTATAAGGAGGAGGAGAAGTTAATTTAGAAGAAATACCATCATAAGGTGAAACAGTATAATAAGCAGTAATTGAAGCAGAACCACCACCACAATAAGCATGACTTTTAGCATTAGGGCCAATAACTGCAATTGATTCTTTTGGATTTAAAGGCAAGATATTATTTTCATTTTTCAATAAAACAATTGATTCACCAGATAATTTTCTTAAAAAATCACTAGTTTCAGAAGTATTATTTTTATCATCTTCTGGACCATCTTCTTTAACACCAGCTTTAGCAGTAGCTTTAACTAACTTTAATACATTTCTAACTCTATCATTAATATGGTTAATATGAAGTTCTTTTGAATTAACCATATGAGAAACGAGTTCTTGATCTCTAAATTTAGTTGGACCTGGCATTTCAATATCTAAACCATTTTTGATTGCAGTTTCAGTTGTATAAGTACCAAACCAATCAGACATGACAGTACCATCCCAATTCCATTCATCACGTAAAATATTTTGAATAATTTTTTCGGATTGTGAAACGTGTTCACCGTTTACTTTATTATAACCAGTCATGAAAGCTTTAGGATTAGAATATTTAACTGCTAAACGGAAAGGTTCTAAATAAATTTCTCTCAAAGCTCTATCAGTAATGATTGAATCAGAAGAATTACGTTGATCTTCCAAGTCATTACCAACAAAATGTTTGATAGTAGCAGCAATATCACCATCTTGAATACCATTAATAATAGAAGATGAACAAATACCAGCCAAATAAGGATCATCACTAAAAGATTCAAAACCTCTACCACCATTTGGACCTCTTGCCATATTAGTTGTAGGACCTAAAATAACATGAACATTTTTATGTTTAGCTTCTTCAGCCATTAAAGAACCAGCTTTAAACAATAAATCTTTATTGAAAGTAGCAGCCAAGGCAGTACCATTAGCAAAACAAGCAGAAGGTACAGCATTGAAAAATCTTGTACCCCTAACCCCATTTGGACCATCACTAAATCTAAGACTTGGAACACCCAATCTTTCAACTGGATAAGTGTGCCAGAAATCAATACCAGCAAGCAATCCAATTTTTTCCAGAAGTTTTAACTCGGAAAGTGTTTTTTCAATGTCAATATCAGCCATTGTAAGTGAAAAATAGATAAAAAAAGAAAGTTAAAAGTAAGTCAATTGTATTTGAACCAAAAGATAATTGAACTCAATTGAGAAGAAAGTGGAAAGTTTCAATACAGAAAGAGCGAATCTGTCTGTTTATAATCAATTTTTTTTTCAAAATTAGTCAATATTATAAAAAATGAAAAACTGGGGTAATCACCGTCCACTCTATCTTTTTTTTCCTTATTATTTGTGGATTGGATAATTATTCCGTGATTTTTCTTTGTTTTGTAATTTTTTTTTTTTTTTTTGTTTGTCTCTCTCTCTCTCTCTTTTTTTCTATTTGTCCTTTGTTGGTTTTGCATACACTTTCTTTTTCTCAACTACAGCGTATATATCTACTACAATTGACCGTATAATTATTAATAACTCAAGTAAAGTGGTTCCATAAATAGTCAAAAAAGAAAGAAACCAAACAACCAATTGGATCGCTTGATCTCGAGAAACATTAGTACCCCGATCTAAAATGGATTAACCCCATCTCCGGGAGAGTTTCCTAACTTGGATGCCGTAGAAAAAGTGTGGGGGAGGGGGTTGTTGTTGTTGAGGATGTTTTCTCGTCTGGTCTTGTTCCATTTTTCTGTATTCGAAATTGGGTTAAATGGTTTCATATAACAATCATATAACAATCAATAATGTTTAGGATTTTAAGTAAAACTGGCTATTTTTTTTTTTGCTGTAACATACAAAAAACAGAACAAAAGGGGGATATTATTGCCCCCGCTTGATGTAACTATTTGTAATAATCACACGTTTTAATACACCACAAGCCATTAAGCCATTGAGAATTGACTTCAAAGTGTATTGATGAAATAAAAAGAAGCCCTTTTGCATTAATATTTTTATACCTTCCCGTTCCCGTGGCCGGGTAGGTAGAAAGTAGTGTAATTTGATCAATCTTAAATTAGTTAGACAATTTTGCAATAATTGTATTAATCAACTACTGAAAGGAATCACTTAATATAAGGAAAAACCTACAAACTTTTGTAAAAAAATTGAAATGTACATAAGAATATATTGATTTATTTGAATATTGAATATTTATTGAAAGGCATTATACGTAAACTTATTGGAATGCAAGAATCCATAATTTTTTCCAAATTGGTGCTTTTTTAAATCTATCCTTTTCTTCCAATTTTTCTAATTCTAAAATTTCTGGATCATAAACTACTCTATCACCATCAATATCAATTTCTGAAGTATGAAGCCACATCTTCCAATCTCTAGTCCAAATCTTATAACCAAAATAAGCGACTAAAAGAAATGGAACTGCCAAATAAGATTGGAAGAAATTATAAGCATCTGCATCACCTTCTGGGAATAAAGCAGTCCAAAATTGAAGTACTAAAACTAATGCATTTATAATAATTGACAGAATTGAACCAATTATACCAGTTGGTGATACATAGGCCAAGGAACTTAATGGGATATTATGTTGTTTTAAACCAGCTCTAAATTTAAGATGACAAACACAAATTGCTGCCCAAATGAAAATAAATGATAATGCACTGATTGCAACTAACCAATTGAAAACTTCACTTTGATTACCATAAGCAGCAATGAATGCAAGGAATGATATAATAATAGTAATGAGCCAACAATATAATGGTCTACCAGATCTATCTAAATATCTAAATTGTTTGAAAAATAATCCTTGTTCAGCTAATGAGTGTAACATTCTACTTGATGAATACATAGCAGCAGTTGCTACACTAGTAACTGAATTTAAAAGACAAACATTAATAATATGAGGAAGTACTTTAACTCCATGAAGTTGAGCTGCTAAAACATAAGGTGAAGTACTAGTAGGAGTATCACCACCCATTAATTTTGGAGAATCATAAGGAACTAATAAACCAACAAAAATTAAGGAACCAAGGAAAAATACAACAACTCTGAAAACAACCAATTTAATACCAGTTTTTAAAGATTTACGAGGATTAACTTGTTCAGCAGCAGTTAAACTAATGAATTCAGTACCACCAAGACTGAAAGCTTCAGTAGCAAGAATGGAAGCAAAACCTTTAAAAGAAGTTGCCATTCCTGGATCTCTCCAATATTTCCCACCAATAAAACCATCTCTTGAAGCACCTAAATCAACTGCTAAACCATAAATGACAAAACCACCAAGGAATATAAGTTTGATGGTATTCATGAAAAATTCTGATTCACCATAACCTCTAACACCAAAGCAATTAATGAAAATGACTACAACCAAAAAAACTGCAACAATAATATCTGGATTCATTGTATCATTCCAAAATTGACAAATCATACTGGCAGTAACCAATTCAAGAGGAATAACAATTGCCCATTGGAAAACATAATTAATAGATAATGCAAAAGTAAGGTCAGGACCAAGGAATTTATTGAAAAAACCTGCAAATCCACCAGGAAGATTTGGATAAGCAATATTAAGTTCACCAGCTGCATTCATAGTTGGTACTAACATTAAAAATCCTAAAACGAAATAACCTATTAAAAGTGGTAAAGGACCAGCAGCTTTTAAATTTTCACCATTGGCAACCATAAGACCAGTACCAGTACCACTGGTTAATGCAATAACAACCAAATGACGAGTTGTAAGAATTTTATTTTCATTAACAACATTTTGTTTTTCATCAGGAAGTGGAGGTTTAAAACCATCAATGAATTTTTTGAAAGGAGATTTCTTGCTATCACTAGAATAAGGAGAGATGTTTGAAATTATTGGCTCAATATCACCAGTACCAATTTGGGATTTTGGGTCCACTTTAACTTCACTCATCATGCAAAAAAAAATAGTATGCTTATAATAGAACTTAAGTCAATTTTTTTTCTATTAGTTGAATATATAACTGTAACAAATGAATAAATAGAATATAACAAATGAATAAATTGGAATCAAGGAAGAATTGAAAATACAGTAAAGGACGACTATGAAAAAAAGAAAAAGTAATAAAAGCAATGGATATAAAGAACAATATATAGAGTAGAAGAAAGAAAAAAAAAAAAAAGAGACAACAAAAATATGGTAATATTTCAAAACTTAAATAAAGGGGAATTCTGGAGTATTATATAAAAAGAAACGTCTGGACAAGCGTTAAGATGCAATATGAAAGACAAAGAAAATTTTAGATAAAAACAAGATTTAAGAAAATTATAGCCATATCAGATATGAAATCTTGCAATATTATTGATCAATTCTCTAATACTGATAATTATCTTATTTACACAAAGAAAACGAAACAAAAGGTCTACAGAGATGACTTCTTAGATAATCCTTTATGAATTACTTTATAAAACTATCGCTTAAAATAGTATCATGTATTACCATAATATGAGTTATCAGAATTTTTTTTTTTTTTTGCAATTGATAGTTTCTCATGAATTACTTTGATCATTTCAATTGCCTTTTATTCTTATTATCCCCACCATCCGAGATAAAGGTCTCCGACGATTAATTACTAAACAATTATTCTAACTCACCATTCATGTAAATATAAAAACTTTTTTTGCCTAGCGGGTAAACATAAGAGAGCTAAAGGCATAAAGAAAATTGGAACAGTTCGCGAGGCAATTTTGACAGCTTTTTTGAGATTTTGCTGTTGTTTCTTTTCTTTTTTTGACTTGTTTGTATTTTTTTGAGCTGCTTTCCTTTTGTTTTGCTGCAGTCGTTGGCGATGATCCCTGCACATTACCGAAATAAAGGGTTTGTATACAGGAATGTCATCGCGGTCCCGTGACCAGCGCAGTAAAAAATCCGGCAACAAACAGTTTTTCCAGCTTGTCAAGTTTTTGTCATACTAAGAATTTGGAAGGAACCAATTATCAATACTAACCCTAACTGGTTGAATTTGATCTTACTAGCGGGTGCTACTAGCGGGTTCTTCTGCTACTAGTGTAAAGAAGTTCTTATCAGAACTTATGTTGCAAAGTATGGTTGAAACTTTGGTTGAAACTTTGTCGAATAGAGAACGACAAGCTTCAAGGCATTTTTGCTAGGTAATTTTGAAAAAATTTCTTTGCTTAGCGTTTGCATCATTTGCAGTAATAGCTGATCATTTGAATTCTTTATAAAAAATGCCTTTTACATATGCCTTATTTATTATGTTATTGGTTATATTTCGATATCGATCTTTCTACTCAAGTATATGATGCCAATAACGTTATGATATAAACTCTATCATATGAATGATTTCGTCAAGATTTCATCATACCAGCGTTGGAATATTTAATGCGATTTAAGTGGATATATATACTGGATAATGTATGCAAATTGACAGATGAGAAATTTAAGCGAGATTTGTGTTTGTGTTCTTCCCTTTTGCCTTACTGGATCGCTTATGGCTACTTTGAGTCTGAATCTACTCAGAACTGTATCCCTGGAAGGTGTACGGGCATGTATTCGATATACTCTTCCCATAAGATTATCAAATAAGAGACTCTACTTAGTTTATAAATAAAGTAATGCGAAGCTTTTTATAACTAGTGAAGAATTTGGGGGAAAAAAAAAAGATTACTTCAGTTCCTATTTACGATAACACGAGGTTTCAATATCTTAATTGAACCTTCGTATCAAATTGCTAGTAGCTGATACTTGGTCAAAAATATTGTTGGAAGTAAATTATGTAATGGCCAAATCAGTCTGGTATTAGCCACTGCATCAAATCGCATGTGATGCCTGCGTCAAAAAAATATATCCCATTAGCATTTGAATGGTGCGAGTTAGGTTTATCAGCATTATCGGGTATTATCAAAATACCCCGTAGACTTATGACATAACTTGAAGCTTTCAGAAGAAGCATTAACAGCAATGGCCTGAGGTTTCTTATCTAGTTTAGATCACAAAATCAAGTCAACCCTCGAAATTTGAAAATTAGTTTAATTAAACCCAAAAGAAAAAAAAAAAAATGGAACAAAAAAAGGGGAATACACCTATATACTTCAAACCGTCTCTGATAATGTCTGATAGTCAAGCTCCTCAATATACTGTTTCTCATCATTCAATTGAAATTCCTGAATTGGGAAAAATCACCGGTCTCAAATTCGAAGAAACCGGTGTAACGCAATATTTAGGTATACCATTTGCTGAAGTTCCTGGTAGATTTAGAAAATCCCAACTTTTAACTAAATGGAAAGATAATCAATTAGATGCAACTAATTTTAGACCTTATTGTATTCAACCTCCAAGAGATTTTTATCCAATCCCAGTTTATGAAAGAAATCATGTTTCAATGCCATTTCAAGATGAATTTAATTCATTAAATTTGAATATTTCATTACCACCAAATATGAAACCCAATGAAAAATACCCAGTGATGATTTTCATTCATGGTGGTGCCAACACATATGCTGGTAACTGTGGTGGAACTTATGATGGACATGTTCTAGCAAGTAAATCATCTAAATTTTCTGAGCCAACAATTAATATTGTAATTAATTATAGATTAGGTCCATTTGGTTGGTTGGCTTCCAAAGAGATTAGAGATTATAACCAAGAGAAGTATGGTGAAACTGGAGCTGGTAATTATGGATTATGGGATCAACATATTGCCTTAAAATGGATCAATCATTATATTGAAAGTTTTGGTGGTGATATCAATAAAATTACTTTATTTGGTCAATCTGCTGGTTCTCAAGCGGCTCATTTACATATGTTGAAAGGAGATAAATTATTTTCAAGAACTATAATGCAAAGTGGATTATCTCCATTATGTGGAATTTTTTCTTTGGATCAATATGATCAAGTTTATAATAAAATTTTACAAAATTTAAATATTAATCATTCAAATCCAAGGGAAAGAGTAGAGGCTCTATTAAAAGTTGATCCAATAGCTTTATCTTTAGCTAATGAAAAAGTTTTCGAAGCACCAGTTGTTACAATGGCATATTGTGATGATGGTGATTTTTTACCGGGTAAAATTCCTTCATGGGGTGATTTGAATGAAAAAGTTATTCCTGATTGGATTCAAGATGTTATGATTGGTGATTGTATAAATGAATGTATTATTTGGAATAAAACTTATAAACATCATAATGCTGAAAGTCTTATAAAATATTTGAAAAATTTTAATTCAAAATTAGCTGACTTTATTATTGATTCGTATAAGATTCGTTCTGATATGTCTAATAAAGAAATTTTTGATATAATTGAAACTTTTACTACAGATGGTATGTACCTTTTACCCAATTATGCATTTATTAAAGCAAATCCTAATGTTTATGCCTATCAGTTTAATCAAGCTTCTCATTATGATAATCCTTGGAAAGGTTACGCTCATCATTCTTTAGATAATACCTATATTTGGGGAGTTTTAAATCATACATTTCCTAAAGATGCTCAAGGTTTATCCGAATATATGACCAAAACCTGGCTTGATTTTGCTAATGGTAAAAAATTATGGCCAAAATTTGAAAATGGTCAAATTTACAAAAACTTTGGTCCAAATAGTCAAGTAAGTGAAGTTAAACTTGAAAATGAAAAAATCAGGGATCGTTATCATATTTGGGATAATATAATCGCAAATGGTTTATTAGAAGAATTTGGTAGAGTATCAGAAAATTTAAACTTAAAAAGAAGTGAAGTTCACGGCTATGTTTAATTGTCATTTAAGATTTACACTCTTTTAATTTCAATACTCTTAAATTAAACTTAATTTTTGTAATTGTAACTCTATTTATATACAATTTTTACTCAATTTTTGTTACACTATCAACTTTTGTGATTGAGTTACCTGCGTTAAACC
>JAJMKE010000076.1:46195-61469 GCA_030569195.1 Hyphopichia khmerensis
AAAAAAAAAAAAAAAAAAAAAAAAAAAATAATCAGTATTCGGAATAAAACAATTGTTGCATGCAAACCGTTTTTTCTTCTTCTCTCTTTTTTCATATAAAGCTAGATCGGAAACCAGTAAAGAATCTTGATACTTAGCTCTTGTTCTATAAGGCCAGTATGATAAAAGATTATCCGTTAATGAGAGAAATGACCCCAAGGTTATTCTTGATAGCCTTGATTTCATCATTAGCTGCAATGAATTCAGGGTATGAGGGAGGTTATTTTTCAACGGTTATTGTGAATCAAAATTTTTTGGCAGATTATGGTCATGAAATTCAAGGGACTCTTGATAGTAAATATCAAAGTGCTGGATCGGGATTGGGTATGGCAGGGATCATGCTAGGTGCTATTTTATTGGGTGGTCCAATTTCCGAACATTTTGGTAGAAAATGGGGACTTGTATCTTCTTCAGTTATTAGTATAATTGGAGCCATTATTCAAAGTGCATCCGTTGGTAAAATATGGGGGTTTATCATTGGTAGATTAATCAATAATATGGGTGCAGGTATTGCTAATGCTATTGTTCCAATTTATCTTGCTGAATGTTCACCATCTTCAATTAGAGGTGGTTTAACTAGTTTTTATCAAATCATGTATACTTTTGGTCAATTCTGGGCTTATCTTATATGTTATTTAACTAAAGATAAAAATAGTAAATGGTCTTACTTATTAGTTGTTGTTTTACAAGTTGTTATCCCAACAATAATGTGTTTATCTACTCCATTTTTAATTGAAAGCCCTCGTTGGTTAGTTCAAATTAATAAAAAAGATCAAGCTTTACAAAATTTAAATAAAATTTATGGAGATCATCATGATAAGAATAAAATTATTGAAGAATGGGATTTAGCTTATCAATTGTTAACTGAAAATAAGAAAAAAGTTAGTTATTTGGATCTTTTTACTCAAAGAAACTTAAGAAGAACCTTGCTTGCATTTTCAGTTCCATGTTTTTTAAATGGTCAAGGTTTAAGTTTTATGTCAAACTATTTAGTTTTATTTCTAGTCCAAATGGGTCTTAGTGATTCAGTTATGATCCTTGTCGTGATTATGGCTGTTTTATTAGTTACGAATACTTTTTCGCTTTGGGGTTCTGATAAGTTGGGTCGTCGTGTCATTTTATTAACTTCTTCAATAATCATGGGTTCTTCCTTATATATAGTTGCTGGTTGCAGTTATTATGGTGATACAAAAGGCTCTACTAGAGCTGCCTTGGGGTTCTTATTTATCTGGTGTATCGTTTATGGTATGTCTTGGGCCCCAATGGCTCATATAACAGTTGGTGAAATTCCTTCTGCTTTACTTCGTGAAAAAACTCTTTCACTTACAACATTTTTCAGTTTTGGTATTTCATTAATGATCTCATTTGTCAACCCTTTCATGCAAAATGCCGGTTATGGTAACCTTCAAGGTAGAATTGGATTTGTATATGGATCCGTTTCCTTCTTAGCATTTGCATTTGTTTATTTCTTCTTACCAGAATTAAAAGGTTTGTCATTAGAAGCTACAGATATTTTATTTGAAAGAAATACACCTACTCACTCCTTTCAAGAAGAAGGTAAGAAGCTCATGCAAAATGATGATGATTACGTTGAAGTTGAGAAATTAGTCTTCCGTGAAGATAGTAAACAAGGACTGGATGCCAATAAATAATATAGACTTTTTGTAAGCTGGAGCTTGAAGCTCCTCGATTTTTAATTTTTAATACCTTCTTTTTGTATTTCGATATACGTTAATAATACTTTTTTATAATTACATTACCCGATTCTTTAACTAACTGCAACTGTATTCTACTCTGTGTTAAGAAGAATAATTATCACTTCTATACTTGGTGTAAAGGTTTTTATGGGCGCAGGGTTTTAATTACGATCGATTCACAAAATTCAGTATAAACATAAACAGAATATCATCTTCCACTCTTTTCCTTAGGTATGAGACGAGTAATTGCATGCCAAAACTGCAGAAATAGAAAGGTCAAATGTATTCATGACAATGGTGTTCCACCATGCCGTGCATGTGCGGCTAGTGGAAGAGAAAAAGAATGCAAATTATCATATCCATCAGTTAATCCTAGTTCGAAACGTAAAAAGCTAAAATTTGTTTCTATGAATAGAGAAGAACCTAGGAGTGAACCAAAGAGAATTCCAATGGATCCCAAGGTCGAAAATTTAATAAATGAAAATAATGATTTCCTCCAAATAATTCCCGATTCAACAATATATAAAGCTTGTGAATTGGTGTCAAGGAATTTCAAAGAATTATTTTTTCTACACGAACCTACTCTTTTGTTTGATACCAAGAACATCAATTGTTATTTGAAAAGTATCATCCTAGCGTTGTGTGGTAGCTACACTCCTATCCAGGATGACCCTTTCCTATCCTCAGAATGCAAATTCGTTAAAAATGAGGTTTATTACAAGTATGTTACAAGTAAATTATTATCCCCTATGGGTTTAATAACGAAACCCAACTTAAATATTATTCAATCACTTATAATGATTGCTCTTTATGATTGGGGTAAAGATCGTTACTATAGTAGCTGGATTATTCATGGTATAAGTTGTCGGATGTTGCAAACTTACGGGCTTTTTTCAACTACTTCGCTAGAGGAATCAATAAAGAATTGTAAAAAAATCGGAATAACCCAGTTAAATTGCGAATTGCTAATACGAACTTACTGGTCATGCTTTATGGTTGATAGAATAATCGACTCAGGTAAAAATAGATCCATTTGCTTTGAAAAATCAAATTACCTCAATGCTCATTTACCCTCAAGTGAGGAAAACTTTTTGTTGATGTCTCATAACTTAGAGGCAAATATTCAATCATTTTCTTTAAAAGAATTTGAAAAAGTAACCCTTGGTTATCAAAATAGAGGAGCTGCTTATCTTGTTGGGGTTTTTGAAATATGGGGTCGTATAACGGATTTCTTATTACTAGGAGGTAGAACTGTCTTCAAAGTTCCTCCTTTCGAACCCAATAGCTTTAGTAGTTCAATTAAGTCAGATTTATCAAAGTGGCATGATTGTTTACCAGAGCATTGGAAGTGGTCAAATGACAGATACAAGGCTCATTCAATAATGAAATCAGAAGTTACGTTTGTTTTGATCAATGTTTTGTATCATTTGTGTCATCTATACATCAATCGAGAGTATATTCCATTCCTACCCCACTCAAACGATTTTCCGGTTGGACCAGTGGAGGAGCCTTTGTTACCACCTGCACCCGATAACTATTGGATTAATTCCGCGAAGCAGCTATTCGGAAGTACTAGACAGCTTTGTAAAATTTTCCTACAAATTATTGAATCCGAAGACAATTGTTATACGTTTGCATCACCTTTCTTTCTATTCTGCATTTTCTCGGCGTTGGCTACAGGGTTTTATGGCAACTATTTTACGTGGATGGACCCAGACTATGAAAACGACTTGGGTGAAATGTCTAATAAATTATTGAATTACTTAGAGTCAAAGAATAAATCAGCCACAATTTCATCAAATTGGTGTAAAACTGCACATCAGTTAATTGATTTATATGATGCCGTTGCTAAAGATCGTGGTAAAGCGAGAGAATTGAAGTTGGGTAGATATTCATTCGATAACTTAGAAGATTCAATTCAAATAGTAAATGTCAGCGAAAAGCTCTTACCCGAGAATTATTCGAATGATTCACGTCAAGATAAAATCCTTGAATATGCTAATGGTGTAAATCAAGATATCACTAACAATTTTCCTCCTAATATCTTGGATTTCTTTCTACTAAGTAATGATGAGGCATCGCAAGAATATTTTGACAAAATTATGAGAGACTTGGGAAGCTGGACTGAAGGAACATGAACCCAATCTAAATATTGTTGCAATTACGTTGATAAGAAGCTTTCAGTATTTTTTGTAAGATCTATATCCCACCCAGCAGCAAGGTGTATTCCACTATGTTCTCACATTATTGGGGCATTACCTTAATTGACTATAAGGGGAGTCTTCTCATGGGGCACTCTTTTAAATTGAGAGTAACTCTGGTTGTATCATTAGGCGTTCACTGTTTTCAAAAGAAAACTAATGGTGGTATAAAGTTATTTTAATGGGCTATTTATAAACAGCTCATATAAATTATTTGTTGCTTACATACTCCTGGTGGAGAAAGTACTGAGTATGTAAATATATATAAATAATCAAGCCAAGTTTAATAGGGACATGTTTAGTTCATCTGGGTGGTCAGATAGTGGCCGTGGAAGCTTGAGTCACTAAGGAGTGTGTAACAACTCACAGGCAGATTTATTACGATAATTTTACATGTATATGCTTACGATCATGTCATAAATGTTTATAAAGTAGAGGATAATTACATCCATATAAGTATATTTGAGGACCAGCTGGTCTTCGATCCCTTTCACTTCAATAAACAAAGCTAAAGTTTATCTTTTTGTTTCCTTCATCTTTAGTAGTGCTTAAGTAATTCTCTTGCTCTTCGACAGTTAAAGCTTTCCACCTTTTCTCATTAGATTTATTTCGGTGGAGATAATAGAGCCTTGCAAGAAAAATGGCCCCCAAAGAGCCGAATGAGATACCAATCAAATCAACATTTCCACGCTTGTACAATGGCTTGTCGTCGTCTCTATATATGTTAGCAGCAATAATTGCAGCAAGTTGAGCCATTATATTGACCACAGCAGAAGAAACTGCCCTACTTCGAACAGAATTACTATTTCTAGAGCACCAGGTGATGCTAAGTGGTGCATCGGATGGAGCAGCTAGTAATACTATCAACAAAGCATAAGTTCCCCAAACATTTACCTGGGCATCCGGCCAAAATCTTAAAACAATCAAACATGTTACAACCCAAATAGGAATAATTGAAAGGACGAATGAACGATCGTTCACTCTCTCTGAAAACCAGCTAAGAGCCATCATTGTGATTATGGTTAGAAAATTACTTGGAATAGTCAACAAATTGGTAACAATCGTTGTAAAGCCTAAATTTCTCAAAGTTAATGTGAAATAAGTTGAAACAGGAGAGGCACATAGATCTGTCAAGAGCCTAACAATATAAACAGGTATTAGGTCAATATCAAAAAACGCGGTAACCAATTCTCTCAAGCCCACTGGCTGTCTATTATTCATATCACCCTTAGAAGGGTCATCTCTTAACACTTTGTTGACCAAAATCTTCTCTTGACGGTCAGTATACCAACCATTTTTTCTATACCATTTTCTAGTTTCAACTACTGATGCAGGCATCATGAAGTAAGAGAAAATTCCAATGATCAATGTTACCAATCCTTCGATCAAAAACATGAACCTCCAACCTTCCTGGATAGTCTCAGTTTTGATCAAGAGTAAAGCAGACGCCAATAATGCACAAATGACCGAAGTTAGAGGATTTGATATATAGAACAAAGAAACTCTCCAAGGCAACTCTGAACCAGTATAGAAATAAGTCATGAACAAAATTGTGTCACAAATAAACCCACCTTCAAAAGCACCGATTAGAGCTCTTGTAACCAAGAAACCTCCTTTTGACTTTATCCAAAATTGAGTTATTGAAACAACTGACCAAATACAAATCTGGGTAGGAATCCACACATCGGCCCCCAATTTTTTTGAAATTAATTGCGATGGTAATTCAGCACATAAAAAACAAACTAAATTGACTGTATTGCCCAAGTTGTAATCATTAGTAGTTAAATTCAAATCCTGTAACATATTATCAGATACTGCTTGTCTAATATTAAATCTATCCAAATTTAAACCAGTAAACATGACAAAAGCCCATAAAGTTACTCTCCAATCATTAATTCGTAATATTTTTTTTTCTTCCTCCAAAGACCAAGTCAAATCAGGATCAAATTGATGGCGGCATTCATATTTTGACTTTTCGTACAAGCTCCTGTAGTAGTCGTAAACAGCTTTATCTTGAAAGATGTGTTCTTTAGAGGAGATTGAATCGGAGTCAACCTCTTCATTAGAAATAGACACTAAGGCTCCTTTATCTTTTGGGGGTTCTCTCCATCTGTCTGACATGGTGATAAAATGTTTCCTTTCTTTGACCAGGTTTGATAAAAAAATAAAACAATAAAAATAAAAAAATAGAATTAACATAGCTTTTTATGTCAATTTCTGTGGTTTCGATATATTGCAGCAAGATGGTTTCGACATAGCCATAGCTGAGTTAACTAATTCAAAATTGCAACAGTATTAAGCCTTTTGCAGCCACATTTTGAAGGGTTTTTTGCTTTAATTTTAGCTGTATAACCATTTGTTTAATCACTCATAAAGTACTGAATAGAAGCCCTTGTGCTTGAGTTGTGTGGAGCACTCAAGAAACGAAATTGCAAAAGGTTCCCTGAAATCGTAAATAATATTGTATAAACGAATACAATATCAAAATTTCGCAATATCTTCTTTTGACATCTGAATTTTTCATGCATAAGAAAACTGTCAATGCACAAAAAAGCTGTCAATACTTTACGAACTTCTTTACACTAAGAGCATAAAGAAAAACATGATTTGGATTCTTTTTCACAAAGCCGAAAAACTATATCATCTTTGGTTAATTCTGAACTACTGCTATCTGTAAGTATTGCAAGAATCCTCTTAGACCTTCTTAGTGTTCTTCTTGTAAACAAAACCATATTTTTCCGTATTCTCGGACTTGGGAAAAATTTTCCTGTTTGGTTTTTTTACCCTGAGTTTGCACTCTCGTAAATAAAAATAAAGTAGTGGGAATAGTCATTTTTGAAATGCTGAAAGCACGAAGAGTGTTGATTTCAGTCGTTAATGATTTACTTGAGACCAATTACGAATTGACAATTAATATACGGCTTGAGCCTGTTGGATACCAAGCGTGGCTAATTAACAACAATTGTAACTTAGGAAATACTTATATTCGAGTGAACGATTATATAACGAAATGAGTGAGATAGCAAATCAAAAAAGGATTTGAGCCTAGAAAAAAATAACTTGACTTAAGATAAAGCTATCTCTTATATGTATTAACTGCCTACCCGGTACTCGAACTTTTCAGAAAAAAGTGCTTAATGAAACGGCCTTAAAACTGTTTAATTGAAAACCAAGCAAACATTAACCGTTGACCACGCAAACATTAAATGAACGTTGCGTCTTCGTAACTGCTCACCATTAAAAGAAAAAAACAAAGGTGCGTAGATAAGCTCGTAAAGCATTGCAACTTTCTTGTTAGATAAGAAATTCATTGTGCAATCAATAAATACTGATAGCGGAAACTTAGTATGTTGCAAGATTGTAAAGATCTGACTTATATGATCGTACTTAAAAGATCTTCTTTTCGCTAACGACTTATGTGTTCCTATTTTTGGGGATCTCAACTTTTGGATAGCTTTAAAAATGAAGGAAAAGAATACTTATGATTTAACATGCAATGAGCTTGGTGACTCGATATCTATTGCAGATTCTAGAGCTATCAACGAAGAAAAACAAGATGTTTTACATAGAGGTATGAGATCACGTCACTTAGCTGTTATCTCTTTGAGTGGGGCCATTGGAACAGGGCTTTTTGTAAATAGCGGGACTACTTTATCAACAACTGGACCTGCCCCACTTTTAATTGGTTATCTCGTTCTCTCAATAGTAGTTTACTTTGTTATGAACATTTTGGCTGAAATGTCATGTTTCTTGTCAACGAGTAAAAATGGTTCTGGTGCTGCTGCCTTTATAAATGACTACTTATCCCATGATTTAGGTTTTGCGTTAGGTTACAATTATGTTTATATTTCCGTTTTCTATGTTGCTTCAGAAATTAGTGTGATTCCAGCACTTTTTGATTATTTTTGTAACGTTAATCCAGCAGTTTGGATTAGTATTTTTTTGGTATTGATTCTCGTTTTGAATTTGGCTCCTGTTAGATGGTATGGTGAACTGGAATTTTGGTTCGGTTCCATAAAATTAATCACAATTGTTGGCTTGATTATTTTAGGTTTGGTGATCTTTTTTGGTGGTGGGCCAAATCATGATCGTCTTGGTTTTAGATATTGGAAACATGGTAAAGCATTTAAAGAGCACTTGGTTAAAGGCAATACTGGGAAGTTTTTATCTGTGTGGACTGCAATTATTAAGACAGGATTTTCCTTTGCTTGTGCCCCAGAGTTGGTAGTTGCAGGTGCTGCTGAGGTTGAGAAACCAAGGAAGAATGTTCAAAAAGCAGCAAAAAGTTTTGTTTACAGATTGATTTTCTTCTATGTCATCTCATCAATTATTATCGGTACAATCGCTGACTCAAATAGTGATAAATTATACGGCAGTACTGAAAATGCATCAGCTTCTCCGTTTGTGTTGGGTATTCAAAATGCTGGTATTCCGGTTTTGAACCAAATAATAAATGCAGCTTTCATCACTTCAGCAGCATCTTCTGCTAATTCCTGGGTATATTTTTCATCGAGAGCGGTATTTTCATTATCGAAACGTGGTTTGGCACCAAAGATATTCTCTAAAACCAATAGGTATCAATTACCTATTTATTCTGTTGTTGTATGTTGGTCTGTTGGACTTTTAGCTTATTTAAACATCTCGACTTCCTCAGCTCGAGTTTTCTCATGGTTTTCTAACATCAGTACCATTTCCGGTTTTATTTCTTGGATATTTGTTGGATTTGCATATCTTAGATGGCGTAAAGCCATAGTTCACCATGGATTTTCTGACCGAGTTCCATTCCGTACTTTATTTCAACCCTATGGGACTTATTTTGTTATTTTCTTTATAACAGTTCTTAGTGTTACCAATGGTTATGCGGTATTCTTCGACTTTAATGCTAGCGACTTTTTTGCAGCTTACATTACCTTAATGTTTGTGTCCTCTCTTTATGTCGCTCGCCGGGTTTATTCTTATTTCAAGGGAGAAACAAGGTGGCTCACTCCTATTGAGGAAATTTCATTCGAAGGGTTAGATGAATATGAAGCGGCAAATGATGCAGTTGAAGTTGAGAAAAGAAATCATGCTGAAAAGGCATGGTTTTTAATTTGCTGAATAAACATTTCAAGTAGAAATTTACTGTAGCTGATATAGATTTTGGGAAAAAATTAGTCTATTCTTCGAAGTATTATTAATTGCAAAACATCAATAATTTGAAATTTAAAATTGTTAACCCTTGATAAAAAGTGAGTTTTTGCGAATTTTTCGCATGAAACTGCAAAAGAAGACATTTTTTTCGCTTTTGAAAAATACTGCAAAAACATCCCAATTGGGATGGAAGCATTTGCACCAACCCCAACACTAATAAAATTACAATTCTTTCTGGTACTCCTTATTAGGAATGCAAGTTAAAATTTTGCTGGCCAAATGAAAAGAATAGGATTTTCAGCAAATATTGTATTATTGGAATCATCATGTAGTGCAGCGAAATTTTTTTGCTCGCGATACAAGAGCTATAAAAAGGTACCTTGATTCGCATTACTTGGCTGTTCAAACTAAAATTTTTAGTGTCAGCATAAGTCAAAAAGTGAGACATTTGTATACATTGACTTTATTGGTCCTGTTATTAGTATATCCAGCGTTGGCTCTCTCCCTGATAGCAGATAAGGAAAAAATAAGATCAGGACGCTTCTATTGACAATGATGATCATACCTTAATCGGATGCAATAACGAAAAGTTCATCATAAACAACAATGAAAGTCAGTATGATCTTAAATTGGCTTCCAAGTTGAATTTTACTTCGAATTTGACTCAAGGAGCATTTCATGAGGCTAGGCCTGACAGCCACAGCAAAGGGATTATTGTAGAAGAGAATAACATTTATTTAACAAGATTAATTCGTCTAGTTGCAGATTACACAAGAAAAGTGATTGCAAAGCTTACTAAAAAGTGTGATGTTAAAACTGCGTTTGTTGAATACGTGGAAAATATTAGGTTATTGCATATTCTGGTTTGGGACCACTTGATACTTTGGGGAAAATGTGACGAAGTTGAAAAATTTAAAGAAGTCTTAGATAAATTGAATTCATTTATAGAAAAGCATAAAAATTTGGCGGTGCTTAGGATCATCAAAGGAATTTGGATTCGAAGCTGTGGTTGCATTTGGGGAAGAGCAGCATATATACGCTGCTACCATCTGTGATAATTATGGCTCTTGGGGCTTATAAGTAAGCGACATCAAAGTAGGCTAAGTAAAACTCAGACCAAGTAGCTTAATTGATTGTCAACAAGTTAAGCTAGCACAAGAGCTAAATGATGCAGCACAAAGGAGTAACAAAGATAACTATATTTATTTAGAACTAAGCAACATCTTAGAAAAGAAAATAAAAATTTTAAAACTGTTTAGAATTCGATTAAACTGTTGGGGTGTGAGTCTAATCCGGGACACCAAAGTAATATAGGCTGCAAAGAAATGTAAGTTGAATATGAATTTCAATGCTAATAAGTTTAACAACCGAACAATGAAACAATTATTAGATAGAGCATAATATTCATTAAAGCGGGAGACGGAGATAGATAAATATAGAATATATTATCGATTTATATATACTAACCCATTTTAAAATAAAGTGAACAAAGGTATATTCATATAATTCTCTTGAAGTTAATAGTAATACAAATTTTTAAAATAAAATGATGTGGATATTGGATTCACCCTGTTAAGTTATACTATACTCCGATGGTTTTAACTAGGACATGCTCAGTATAATTATCATAAGTTTCCACAAAAGCCTTGAAGGGATAAGATTTGATCTACTGAGAAGTTGCTTGGGAAACATCATTTTTGACATTTTCATGGTGTCGTATATTCTTTGCTTTAGGAAACTTTAAGATCAGGATGGGGTACAGGACCATAAAATCGGCATTTATGCCCATTAAAGTATGTCCCTTTAACTAGCGAATCATCGTCTTCTTCATTCGAAAACGAACTATTAATCGTCAAATATTTCAAAGTTCCAAAGTCTTGCATAGCTTGTATGGAAGCAGCTCTCAGTTGTTTAACTAACTCACAATAATCGAGAGTTGCATCGTACTCGTTCAAGGACAAAAGCAATGAATTTAAAGTTTCAGCATCTTCAATCTTGGGTAACGGATTGGCTTGAAACAAAGGTGGTAATTCCATCAAGCTGGGATGTTTATATTTAATAACAGAATAGTTTCCAATTGATAACCAAACATCATCTGAACTAGTTTGCCAAACCATTCCTAAATACTCTAAAGCACATAAGGTCGAAGTGTTAACATTGCTAAGGCCCTCACTGTATTTAGCATCCACACCTGCGTACTGATAAACAACATTCAGGGCAAGAACAATTTTTAAATAACATGTAAGTAAAATAAATAACAAAAGCATTGTTGGAGAGTGAAGCATTAATTATGAACTTACGATAATTGGCTATAAAATAAGCAAATATTCTTAGTCTTGAACAAATTCTTCAGTTTTGTTATATCTGAACCAATTGTAAAGTGAGTTATTTGGAATGCAAATTTTGTTCCGAAATCTATCATTGATTCAATGTAAAATATATCTGTCCCGTAGTGATAATTCCATAGATTTCAATATGGTTACGTATCAGTTAAAAGTAAGTTTCCCCCATTAGAATGATATATGCTGCGGCCCTGAATATCTTTTGTTTTCCGGGAACCCCGTACTACCGCTTACATCAAAAGCCTTTTATCTAGCTTACCTACTTTGGTACTATCCGCGATAAACATAGTTTAAAGTAAGTTTTTTTTTTTTCACCTCTTATTTGTAATTAGCCCTTGGCCCTCTTGAGCTCTTACTTGATGCCAATCAGCCGCGTGGGATACTAGTGCCGCAAGACATGGATTTGATGCAGAGTCATTAGATACATGTAAAGAATTCTTATATGTGTTCAAAATTTGAAACTAGTTCAAGATCCCATACCTTTTTATCTACTGCTCGGGCATCTGTTGCTCAATTTGCTACTGCGACTTTTTTATTTCTTCTTGGTTCAATCTCAATTTGCTGTTTTCATGGCTTTGTCGCATTCAATGAAGCATATGTGAGACAAGTAATATTGACCAAAATGCTGGGTGAACCACTCTTCACTTGAAATTCCACTTGTCAGTTTTCGAAGAGGACTTTAATTAAATCTTCTTACAATGTTACTTGCCAATTCGGGCCCAATTTGATTTTATGAAGTTTCGTCCTCATTTTTTCGAGCCATATCTATTTGAAAATGAAGAATGAAAAATAATTAGAAATAGTTGAACTTTACTAATATCTCCGGAAAGAAATAAAGTTTTTCGATTTGACAGGTCGCTTATTCCCACCACGAGGTAAATTATTCTGCATACTGCTCATTTCGAATAAAAAATGATGTTCTTTTCACCACTATTGATTCACAAGTTTTTATGGACTCAGTGATATTAATAGTAACAATAGCAAATACGCCTAGTTTAGAAAAATAAAATGGAAAAGGCAATTTTTAAGGCGTTCGAGTACAACCCCTTTTTATATACAATTAGCTCGCTATAATGAAGACGCGTGGTCAGACTACTTGGAAGAACAAGAAGTTGGGCTGCTCGTTTCAATTAGCGATGGAACGTTTACTGAAGATTGGCAGCAGTATAAGTTGGGTGGAGAAGATACCTTAAATGGCCGTTCCTCATTGTATGAATTAGTAAGGAATAACGTTACCAGTAGAAGTGACCGTTGTAGTGATGTGGGTATTCTCTACTCAGTCTATGACAAGAAAGGATCAGATTATGCAAATATTAAAAAAATGGACACTACTGGCCCTCGGGACGCTTAACTGTTGGCACGGAAAGATTAAAAGTAACTGATGAGTTTAATTACACTGGGCGCAAGGTTAGTTTGGAGGGTGTCCACACCATGATTCAAGGGCCCGATGCCGATTAAAAACGCTCCCTGTTGATAAAGGTCTAAGCTGTCAGGATGGAGGCACCTAGGCAGTCAAAGGGTCTTATGCAAGTAGCTCATAGCACCCATTTAGTTCACAATCAGCCGAATGAATATTTATGAATTTTGGTTAAATTGTTTGGTTGGCCGCCGTAGAAGTGATGCTAGTGGAATGATTCTTGCTGATTGTGAAAAGGCTTTTCATTGGATGCTTTCAGAAGTTTTTATTAGCATAGCTGTGGGTCATGATCTGTACGCAACAAGGCACAAGGTCAGATCAATGGATATTAAAGTGGTCAAATATCAACAAATTTTGTGAAAGGCTTTCACGTCAAAATTTTTATCTGAACAAATCAATAACAGATTTATATCTTGAATTGCTTAAATTCAACCATATTGGTTCACAAATCACAATCTATAGTTTCGACGTTTCGAATCTAAATCAACTGCAAACTTTCTATTATATTTATAAAAGTAGCACACTTTAAGCAGAAGTACTCCTTTTTATGTCAATATCAACATCAAAAGGTACGAGTCAAGATTACTTGAAAACCAAACACATTTATTGTCTTCGCTAGTTCTTCTATACTTATGTATTAAGAATAGAAACAAACAATCAAAAATATTTACGAAATATACGAGATTATTTGCAGTCAGGACAATTAGAGCCTCGCTGAAAGTTGGTCCATATTTGAGCTAACTTGTTCACATTTGAGGCCAAGCTACCCAACTTTTTGATTTCACTAATCCATGTATGAATACAGAAAGGTTATGTATTTATTAATCAGAGTTAAAATTATAATTAACCATAAACATGGAACATCCAATATTTATGTAAAAATCTCAAATACCTAAGTAATGTAATTAATATCCTGCTTCATATATCGTCCCAAACGTAAAAGGCTCATTGTTTCATTATTGCCGTAATCGAATTGGCGTTTCACTTTGGTGATATTTCCTTTCTGTGGTGACATTTCGTTTCTGTGGTAAAAATTAATCACTACCATTTCATTGAGATCATCAGATATTCTGTCGCATACCGAAAGAAGCAACTAATTATATCGTATAAATGGCATTGAAAGCAAGCATACCATCTGGTTCTGAGGTTTCCATAAACTGGTATTAGATAATCTTTCTTTAGATGAAACCAATTGAAGGAATCACTAATAAATGATAAAATAAATTATCTGCAAAATTATTAATTTTTTTTCTTTTTTTGGTTGCAGAAGAAAAATCTCAGTTGCAATAATTTCTTATGCTTACCACAAATAAAATAAACACACTCGTATATAAAAGAGACTATTTATTTGCCTCTTCCTTTTTTATTAGCAAAAGCTTCAAAAGAATGGGTATCAAAGAGCTAACCGATAAATTCATTGAATTAATTAAGAGTGAAGATTTCAGCCTTATTAAGGATGTCCCAATGTTTTCCTTGTTAACTCCCACACAGCGCTACGAGATAAAAACAAGTATAGAAGGGAAATTGAAAACCAGTGAATATGCACCTCAATCCCCACAGGATGTCGATTTAGAATTACTAGCATGTGTTGATATGGCATTCAATTCTCTCCCTTTAATGCCTAATTTTAAAGGCGATAAGCCACGAAAAAGTGCATCATCGTTGCCTAAAATGAAAGCCAAAGGTACTGGTATCAGTGATCTGGAAGTGGTGAATAAAATTAGGCCGCTCTTCACAGAGCAGTTAGATAATTCTAGTTTTGATAATTTGTATCAGTTCCATGAGGAATTCAAGGACAAGATCATAAATATCGATGAAAAAGATTTCACTTATAAGTATGATAAAATAAGGGAAGCGCTCACTCTCAATTTTCTGCGCCCATGGCCAATCAAAGAGGCAAGCTGTCTGTTTTTATTTGAAGCTTATATTGTCAATCCAGTTCTTGGTTTTCATGAGGTAATTGACCGTTTCATAGTGGCTGAACCACAAGCTTATGGAAAGGATAAAGAAAATGAAACAAAAAAAAACCATGAAGACCAAGAACCAAAAGTTAAAGAAGAACAAGATGATGGTGACAATGAAGAGGGGACAAACGAAGAAAGCCAAGAGGGTCAAAGTCAAGCCAGTGGTGAGGAGTCTTACAAAGGAAGAGTTGATATAAATTTTTCTTACAATGAAGAAAACTTATTGCTTGTTGAAATGAAGAATTCGGGGTTTAGCAATTTGTTAGAGACTGAAAATTTACCGGTTAATGATGATGACTTCAATTCTATTATCAGACAAGTTTGTAAATACCTTGTCCTTTTCAAGCTTCCCCGTTGTGTTGTGAGTGATTTTTATACTTCACTTTTCCTTGAGCTAGATGAAGATAAGTTGAAGGAGTTTATGAAAGATTCTGAATCTTGCAAAGACGCGGTAACGAGAACAGTTCCTTTAAAATATAGGAAG
>JAJMKE010000077.1:0-61103 GCA_030569195.1 Hyphopichia khmerensis
TAAATATTCCCAGTTTCCTCAAACAAAACAAAGCCATTACCGTATGCTAAGAATATTGATAATCATATCTATCAATATGTTCCACCTCAAGAATCATATGAACGGGGTTCAAAGGATGCCATTAGCAAAAGAAGTAACTCCAAAAGATCTAAAGTGATACCATCCTCAATTCCAAGTTATAATCCATTTAATATGAATCGTTGTAACTCATTTAAGAATTTGACCAAAGGATCAAAAAGAAGAAATATATCAAGTTCTATTTCGAGGAAGAGCTCTAATAATTCAATTGGGTCATCACTTAAGTTAGAATCGGAGTTTTCATTCAATTATCAAACATCAAATAATTCGAGTGATGCCAGTGACTTGGAATCATTACCGGATTTATCAAGTGGTGATGATTCTACTCCATTATCATCACCAATCAATGATTTGAGAAGCAAACATGTTTTTTTACCAACTGATGAAATAGATCAAGGTAAACCAAAGAATTTATTGAATGATTTAAAAAACATTCAACAAGATGGATATAAAAAGCCATCAATATTTGAAATTCCCGAACTAGTTCATAAGATTGTATCATATGCCGAATTCCAACTGATGAAGATTCCTCAAGAAGTTACTCCAATATATCACAAGCCATTGAGTTATAATCATGCATTTTTAATTCATGGAGATCGTGAACAAGCTGAGCGTATAATGAGTGAAGAAGAGATGAAGGAAACAAGCCAATCAACTAGTCGTGGATTATTGTATAATTTATTACAGGTGAATCAATTATTTAATCAAGTTAGTAAAGAACGACTTTATTCCAAGTTATATTTTGATGATGAAATGAAGTTTATTAAATTTATTAATCATTTGATTACTAGTAATCCAAGTGTTAAGTTGAAACCAAGTTTATTTGTACTTCATAAACTTTATAGTGTTAAACAAAGAACAATTGAAGTTTTGAAGAAGTATATTGATTTTTCACAATGTGAATGGATTGAATTTTATATGTGTCCCAAATTATATCCAACCAATGAAATGTTGACGAATGGTAATTTGAAAAAGGTTGTTATAACTGGATCCAAAGTGATTGATGATGAATTTTTAATTAAATTAAGTCAAAGATGTTATCATTTAGATACATTGGATATTAGGGCATGTGAATTAATAAGTGATCAAGGAATATATCATATTGCCAGTAAGTGTACTGAATTGACTAATATTAATTTTGGAAGGAAAAATAAGGGTAATTTAATTACTGATACAAGTATTAATAAATTAATTAAGAATAATTGTCAATTAAATACTGTTGGATTAGCTGGATGTTATATAACTGATCGTACTATATGGGATTTGGCAATATATTGTAATGAAAGTTTGATGAGATTATCGATTAATAATTGTCAATATATAACCAATCAATCAATTCCAATTATATTATCTAGTCAATTTTATTGGAATAATTTATCGGTATTAGAATTAAGATTTATACCACAACTTAGTCAATTTAAATCATTGATTGAATTTAAAAGAAGACAAGAGTATAAAGGTATATCTATATTGATTGAATTATGTGAAACGTTGATGATTAGATGGAGACAAGAGGAGTTGGAAATGGATAAAATGATAAGTGAACAAATATTTGAAGATATTCTGTTTTGGGTGAATGAAACGGATGATGAAGATGGGTCATACCAGGCATTATTACAATTAAGAGGTCAATAAAGGCATTATTACAATTAAGTGGCCAATAAAGGCACTATTACAATTAAGTGGTCAATAAAGGCACTATTACAATTAAGTGGTCAATAATGTTTCATCATGTTATATTTTGTATTATATTTAGTAAATAAATAAATTTTAACTAGAGAAGAGTAAAAAGAAATTAAAAGAATGAAGTCAAAAAAAAAAAAAGAAAAGAAAACAACAAAAAAAAAAGGTTTTGTCGATAAACGAAGCACTAATTGGTGACCTATGCTTATAGCGTAATCCCAAATCATTCATTGTTGATCAATTCTATTATAGATGATAACGTAGTGAACTGGTTGTGCGGTGATAATGTAGTCATTTCATTTTTTTCGTTATCGATATACTGCAAAAAAGTTTAACTCGACTAATGAGTGGAAAAAAATGAAAATGGTTGCAATCGCAGACCAACCATATAACCAAAAAGATCTCTATCAACTTTAAAACAAAAAAGAAAGGGTCGTCATATAAATGAAACACAGCATGAAGCGAAACATTTTAAAACGGTTTACAAAAATACACGATACTAAACTATCGTTTAATCTTAACGGTTAATTGACGAAGAAGTACAAAATGAGTGTACATCCAAAAAAATAGTCTATACAACAAAATAATCTCTACAATAAACCTTACCCTTCCACCCATAAATAACCCAATACAACTGGACAACAACTACAAAATAGTAAATACTGGAAAGACTAAATGTACAGAAAATGCAAATCTTATAATAAACTCTAATTGACACAGTGACAATTAAAAAAAAAAAAGAAAACAAAATAAAATATCTGAAAGCACAACAAATAAAAAAAGCTTATAATAATACATAAAGTCAAAATTATATAAAGCTCATCATTACATACCCATATCTAATTTTTTAATTCACCCTATCTTATAAATATTAAGCAAATCTCCCTTCCTCTGCTTTAAATTCCCTTTGCTTTATAATTCTTTTGTAATCCAACATTTACATACCAATTACCCAATTAATCCGTCTAATTCCTTCCTATTATTAAAATCAAAAGCAAAAAAAAAAAAGTCTTTGATATATATACATAGCTCCTTTCCCCCTGTGACACTCATTTGTTTTCCTTAGTTGTTTTGCAGATTACAGTACTCCATTTGCAGGTTTTCCATTCCCATTTGCAGATTAATATTCTTTTTTGCAGTTTCAAACACATTACAGTTTATTTTTCCTGTTTGCTGGTTACACCCACACATTCCGCAGGTTACGTCTTTTACACATTAGCCCGTGTCGTTTTGCAGGTAGTGCCAAGTGCTCAATAGGTCGTGTGTATTTGCTCAATTGTTCCTCTTCTCCAAAAAAAAAAAAAAGGTCGTGTCTCGCGGTTTGTCCCATTTCCAAATCGGCAAATTGACAAATTGTTTTCAATTTTTCCTAAAGGAAATCTTTTTTTGGCATATTTTTTTTTGTTTTGTTAGTGGGCTTTTTGTTAGTGCAATTTTGTTAGTGTTTTCTTTAGTGCTTTTTTCTTTTTAGTTGACAGAGTACTTGAAAAATTGGTCTAACAAATAGGTTATACTTATACTTATACTTATACTTATACTATATTTATACTATATTTATTTGAGGTTGTTATAGAACGTTAGTGGTACATTTGTTGATATTGGTTGTTTTTTTCATTTTGGTTTGGTTATATATCGGGATAATAAATTTGGGTTTTGTACGGTTTTTTAAAAATGGTTTTAACAGATTCTAATCAAACATCACCAAATTCAAGTCTAAGGTCACCACCTTCTAATAATTCATCAACGACTAATTTACAAGGTCGTTTAACATCACCAACGAAATTTCCAACGTTATTTAAATTAAATTCAAATAGCATACTATCACCAGATTCTAAATTTAATTTGCAACATCATCCATCTAAACTTGATTTAATTGATGATACTACATTAACATCCTTACCATTACCACCACCACCACCATGTAAATTACAGAAAAGATCTAGTGTTACTAGTAGAACTAATAGTACTACATCAATACCTCAAAATAAGAATTTTTTAAATAATGAAACATCAAATGAATTGAATTATACTACATCTCATGATGATTCAGATAAAAATTCATCAACTCAGGAAGATTTGAATACTATATTGGATCAATCAATTGATGAAGATACTTTTGAAGATAGTGAAGATCCAATTGTTTTAATTGAAGATTATATGAATAATAAATTTCAAAATTCAAATCATTCAATTGGTAAACCTTTATTTGATGGTTTATTACCAAATCAATCTAGTTTACCTAATTTATCAAATGGTTTTGATAGGAAAAAATCTTTGGCTAATTTTAAGAAAAGAATGTATAATAAAAATTTTAATTTTGAAATTAATAATGGTCATAATAGTATTGGTAGTGGTTCAACAAGTCTTACTACAAGTGGTCTTGGTATTACTAATGGTGAAACTTTAAGTATTTCTTCAACAAATGATTCAATCCGTCCAAATAATAAAAGAACAATTAGTAATTGTACTAATGATAATCAATTTTTTTATCAACAACGTTTAAATCAATCTAATTTAGAAAATTGGGAAGCAATTTTTGGTAAAATCCCTGGTAGTGATCAATTAAAATATTGTGATTTATGTGAAAAACCTTTATATGAAATAAGTTCAATTATTAATAATGGTAATGGTTCATTAGATGATAATGATAATAATAATAATAATCAAGAAAAATTAAGAACTAATAGTATTCAAACTGATCAAACTTTATCAAATTTAAATGAATTATATTCAGAATTCATTTGTTGGGATTGTATTGAAATTTATGAAGAATTTTTAAATGAATTATATCAAAATGAAATTTCAATTAATTCATCTTCAAATGATTTAAATATTCAATCTCAAAATATTAATGTCATTTCTTCTAAATCTCCTTCAATTACAAATCATAATCAAGAAAAATTGAAATCTCTCTTTAAATCAATTCAATTAAAATATCAAGATAATCCTTCAACTAAACAAATTGAAAGAAAACTGTCCTTTTCTGATGATTTAATGAATAAATTATATAATTTAAATTCTTCAGCTAGAAAAGCTTTGGTGGATAATCAATTTAATCAATTCAATAAAAAGAGAAGAATCGTCGATTCAGATTGGGTAAAATCTTTACAATATAAATTAAGATGGAGATGGAGATTTAATGGTTTGATCCCAAATACCTTCAATTCCAGAGATAATTCAGTTAGCTCCTAACTTCTCATGTATATATATCTATTCCTTTCTCTTCCTTCGCATATTAGCATAGCATCAACTCATTCTTTTCCTTCTTTTGCTCCCTAACCTAATGGGTAGGTTGCAACGAAAGAAGTTGGAGTGGTTAATTTTTTCCCCTTTTTTTTTTTTTTTTTTTTTTTTTTTTTTTTTTTTTTTTTTTTTTTTTTTTTTTTTTTTTTTTTTTTTTTTTTTTTTTTTTTTTTTTTTTTTTTTTTAATTCACTAGGCTTTCCTATCTAATTCTTTGTCATTTATTTAATTCTTCGTCATTTATCTATTTCTTTGTGGTAAAATTCGTGGTTTTTCACTGAGTTTTCATTCAATATAATTGACTTAAATACAAATTAGACTTTATATTCATCAACGTTTTTTTGAAGTACTTTTTTTGCAGCAGATCATCAATATCCTGCATACACGTAGCCCAACCACAGACCTCGAAAGAAAATGAAAAAGAAAAAAAACTAATTTGAAAAAAGAAGAGCCCGTGCCATGGTTTAAACTACTGCAAGCATGTTCATACAGAGATATCCAAGGCTCGTGAGAGCTATTCACAGCACGCCGGCAACATTGAAGAAACTCAAATCAAATAAACGGCTTCTATCGCTTGAGGAATTCTTATTTAGACAAAGGTTGTTAGGAGTTTATAGACAATTGTTAAGAATTTTAATCAAGACACATGAAAGAAATGATTTGATAAGATTTGCAAGAGAAGAATTCAAGATTAATAATAAAGAAACTGATTTAAATCATCGCAAATATTTGTTGAATCTAGGTTTACAAAGAATTAATGATATGATGAGAGTAATGGGAATTAAAGGTCCTGAATTTTAGTCCTATTTATTTTGAAAAATTGATCTTGTCAAAGAATTATCAATGTCATTGATACGTTCATTAATGAATTTTTCATCATTAACAAAAACCTTGATATCAGCTATATTAAGACTTTTTCCAATTGATGTAAATTTGGGTAAAGTTGATAAGTCTTTTAGTAATTGATTGGTTAAATTACTTATTAATTTATTAAATTTCCTTGAATTTGAATTGTTAATTTTGTTTGAAATTTTGATAAAATCATATAAGTTTACTAATATATGATTATAATACCAATTAAATTGATCTAAACCATTGAAAAATAAAGTTTTTATTTTGTCAAATTTAAGATTTTTCGACAAATGGTTAATTAAAGTTGCAATTTCTTGTTCTTTAACATCATTCAATTTGAAAATTTTGAAGAATGTAAGATAAATTTTGAATAACCAATTTTCAAAATTAGTTAAATGATTCTTGATTGTTGAATTACTCAAAATTTTATTGAAATTCTTGAATAATTTAGATATTTGATCATGATCATTCTCAAGAATGATTAATTCTTTCAAAAAAATCAATTTAACTGCTTCGTCATTTTTAATTAAACTTGGATAAAGTTGATTTAAATCATCATTGGTATATGTAGAATTCCCATTGGTAAATTTAAAATCAGTTGTTGAATCTCTATTATCAGCAATTTTGAAATTGTCATTAATTAAATCAATTTTAAAAGATTTAACTAGTTTAATAAAGTAATTATAATAATCATTTGATAAAATTCTTGAAAACTTGATAATTTCACTAACAATTAAATATTTTGAAATTGAGTCCGAAATTTTAGATCCGAATAGTAAAAAGTCTTCTAATTTGTTTAAAATATTTTTTTCGAAACCTTTTGATAAATTTTCTTGAATTTCCATATCTGCAGTAAGGTAAAATTTATAAATTTCAATTAAACTATTCAACAGACTTGGATTTAAGGATGGTAATAATTTGTAACTTAAGGTATCATGTTGAATCATTTTAATTTTCAAATTTTGATAATGATAAATTGCAAGGGAAGAACAATTAACAAGGGAATACAAATTAATTAACCAACTTGAAATTTTATAATTTTGATTATCTTTTGAATGTAAATACTCTAATATAATAATTTTTTCGAGAATTTGAACTTGAGATAGATTTGGTATTGAACCAATTTGTTGTTCAAGTATTAAATCAACTGTTTTTGATGGATTAGATTCAAATAATTTAAGTGAATCAATTTTCAAATCAAGAGAGAAATATTCATTCAATTTGAATAAATTAGTTAAGATGTCAATGTTTGTAGTTTCCAAATTCAATAAAGGTTTAAGGATATGTTTATTGGTATTATCAATATATTTTTGTAAATCGATTAATAAACAAGGTTTAGTATTAAATGTATTAAAATAATTAGTAATTGAATCAGTTAAATCATGGTTGTAAACTTTATCAAGATGAATTTTAGCAAGATAAGAATTTCTTGAATTAGTTTCAAAAACAATCTCCTTTTGATTAATTGATAAATGAAAGCAGGATTCAATATAGTAGCACCAAGTATCAAAGTCATTAAAGTTCTCCGCGAATAAAAGGTTGGAGGTTTTTTCATTCAACTTTGACCAATCTTTTAAAAGATATAAAGATTTACAATAGATCAAAGTTAAATCCAAATCAATTTGTGAATCAGGTAACAGATCAACTAAACCAACGATTTTTTCAAAATTTGATTGTTGGAAATAGATTTGAGTCATGACATAAGCATGTTGATTAGTTATTGGTGAAGAATTTTCAATTAATTTCAATGATAATGATTGATATAAGAATTTTTCTTTATCAGATAAATTTGAAGATTTTGTTAATAAAAAATAACCAAATGAAGCCCAACATTGATATAAATCATTTGATTTATTGAATTTTGAAAGTTGTAAAGTTGATTTTTGTAAAGCTTTAATATCAAAGTTTTCTAAGTTTTTTTTAAACCAATTATAAATGATTGATTGATTTGGATATTTCTTGATAGCATTTTCAAAGATTTCATTAGCAAATTGATTTTGACCAAGTTTAATGAACAAGTCATACAAAATATTAAGAGTATTTGGATCACTTGGGATTTTTGATTTTAATTCAATTGACTTGTTTAATGATTCTTCAAATTTACCAATACTATAATAATAATAATATTGTAAAGCCCAATAGTAAGATTTAGTAGGAAATTGCTTCAACTTCTTGGATAATTGGGCTTGTGCATATTGATAAGACCCCAGATTTATAGCTTCTAAAATCTCATCACCTGAATCATTCAAACTTGACATTTTCTATTGATTGGAGTTGATTTGGCGGTTAACCGTCAGACGCTTGAAGAAAATTTTTTTGTACATGTAAATTTATTTTAAAAATCATACCCCGTGGTGTACGGGTGCACTGTCAAGAAATTTGCAACAAAATAATATAATACCTGAGATGTATTTATAATGAAGGACTAAATAATAAGGTTTAAGATTTGGATAATTTTGAAGTATTATTGATGTTCTCATTTAGACAAGGTAATTTGTATGGGTGGAGATAATCTTGGGGTAAAATCCGGTGACAAGCAATGTGAAAGGTCGGAAACCCTCACAATTAAGGAAGTAAATCCCATTTATCCCTTGGCTTTCCGTCTTTATCCGACGGAAGATTAACAGTAGATATAATAGTCAGGAACAAGAGGATCTAAAGATATAAATGGATAAATAAAAATTACGAAGAATAAAATACATCGAAAATAGTATGGAGTTGGCAACAATGTGACCTATCACAATTACGAAAATACCATCGCAATTACAGATAGCATTGGATTCTTTTAGATACACATCATCAGATGAATAATACACATCGTCTTCAGATGAATAAGACACATCTCAAATTGATACACGTTGCAGTAGATACCCGTTACATTTGAAACATCTAATACACATCACTTTTGAATAGACTGCTGGAACATACAGTTCACGTTGTGCTTCATTAAATACCACTTAAGCTAATGATACATATCACTTGAGCCAATACACATCACATTAAGTCATAATACACCAGACTAGGATTACATATTCTACAAGCACTAAATAGGTTATACATCACATTACCAATCAATAATTGCCACATATTTATCATGAGTATAAACTTTACACTAAACTTGAAATTGGTTATTGTTCAGCAGTTTTATTTCACAAATTCAAACGTATCTCAGTATGGAGACACCCTTTATATTCAATATTTGCGCTACTCTAATACTTTATAGTTTATTATTTGTATATCATAGTTATATGTCATTATTATATATCATTATTACATATCATTATTATATATCATAGTGATATGTCATAGTGATATATCATAGTGATATGTCATAGTGATATATCATAGTGATATATCATATTTCAATGGCTTGATAGCAAATAAATTGGTGGGGCATTGATAACGTGACCACATGTGTATTGGTTTTGTGGCACTACGTGTATTTACCATGTCAGCTGCATTTCCCGTTTAGATTATTTTTTTTTTTTTTTCTTTTTTTTTTTTTTTTTTTTTTTTTTTTTTTTTTTTTTTTTTTTTTTTTTTTTTTTTTTTTTTTTTTTTTTTTTTTTTTTTTTTTTTTTTTTTTTGTTAGACAATTTTACGGTGATGGTTTGTTCACTAATTTTTTTGGAGTAAGCCTCACCAGTTTAAGATTTTACGATGCAACCCTTTTTAGCATTTCACCATTTCAACTCCTTGTCAAAAGAATATTCGCATAGATAGAAACATGATAAATAGTCAATTGGACAACCCCATATATCAGATGGGTTTACCGAAACAAAAGGACAAAGGCAAACTAAACTAATCATGGGCCAAGAATGACAAGAGTGTTGGAGAAAAAAGAAAATAGTAATCACTCTTGGCTGATAATTCAATTTTTCCAGTAAGGAATAACTGATTTTTAGCATTAATTTGCCCAATTTTTTTTTGTTTTGTTAGTAGTTTCTTTTTTTTTTTTTGCTTTGTTAGTAGTTGTTTTATGAAATGCTTATCAAAAGTTAATTTCATTATAAAGTAGTATAAATAATTGGATAATCCCCACTAGATTTGAAAAAGAATTATGAAAGCAAGTATTACGTAGAAAGAATTGTAGAATATTTTCAATACTTTAACTTATAGAGAAAATAATACAATGTCTTTTGAACAGAATAATAATAATAATGGACCAAATATTCATTTTGATGAAGATTCAAATTCGGCATCTTCAAAACAATCTAATAATAATATAACTGAAAAATCAAAATCACGGATGGATTCATCAGCAAGTTCAATTCAATTGAATAAGAATGAATTTCAACCATATAGATTAACCATTGAACAAGTTTCAAATCATTTTAAAATTAATTTAGATCAAGGTTATTCAACAAATCAAGTTGAAGAATCAAAACTGGCTAATGGTTTAAATACTTTGGGAGATGATGAAAAAATTTCTTATACAAAGATTCTTGCTCATCAAGTTTTTAATGCAATGATTCTTGTTTTAATCATTTCAATGGTTATTGCTTTGGCTATTAAAGATTGGATATCTGGTGGGGTTATTGGTTTTGTTGTTGGTTTAAATGTTTGTGTTGGTTTTATTCAAGAATTTAAAGCTGAAAAAACTATGGGTTCTTTACGTTCTTTAAGTTCTCCAACTGCAAGAGTTACTAGAAATGGTGATGATATTAGTATTCCTGCTGAAGAATTGGTTCCTGGTGATTTAATTCATATTAAAGTTGGTGATACTATTCCTGCCGATTTAAGATTAATTGATTCAATGAATTTAGAAACTGATGAAGCTCTCTTGACTGGTGAATCTTTACCAATTGCTAAAAATCATCAAGAATCTTATTCGGATCCTTCAATTCCAATTCCTGTTGGTGATCGTTTAAATATGGCTTTTTCCCTGTCGGTGGTTTCAAAAGGTAGAGGTTCTGGTATTGCAGTGGCTACTGGTTTAAATACTGAAATTGGTAAAATCGCTTCGAGTCTTAGATCAAATAATGGTATTATTCGTAAAGTTGATAAATCAAATGGTAAACCTCGTAAAAGAGATTATTCAAGAGCTTTCTTTGGTACTTGGAAAGATATTTGTGGTAATATCTTGGGTATTTCAGTCGGTACTCCTTTACAAAGAAATTTATCTTGGTTAGCCATTTTCCTCTTTTGGGTCGCTGTTGTTTTTGCAATCATTGTTATGGGTTCTCAAAGAATGATTGTTAATAAAGAAGTGGCTATTTATGCTATTTGTGTTGCTTTATCAATGATTCCAAGTGCTTTAATCGTTGTCTTGACCATTACTATGGCAGTTGGGGCTCAAGTTATGGTGATGAAAAATGTAATTGTTCGTAAATTGGATTCTTTAGAAGCTCTTGGTGGTATTAATGATATTTGCTCAGATAAAACTGGTACTTTAACTCAAGGTAAAATGGTTTCTAAAAAAATTTGGATTCCAACCGTTGGTACTTATGATGTTGAAGATACTAATGAACCTTTTAATCCAAATATTGCTGAATTATCCTTTTCAAAATTTAGCCCTCATTTTATTAAAAATTCAGATGAAGAATTTGATTTTATCGAATTTGATAAATCAAATCATGATAATTTCCCTCAAAATTTCATTGGTTGGTTGAAAACAGCTACTTTGGCTAATATCGCTACTATTAATCAATCTAAAGATGAAGAATCTGGTGAAATGATTTGGAAAGCTCATGGTGATCCAACCGAAATTGCTATTCAAGTTTTAACTAGTAGAGTTGGTTATAATAGAGAAGATTTCTTACAAAATGATTCTTCCTATAAACATTTGGCTGAATTTCCTTTTGATTCAAGTATTAAAAGAATGTCGGCCATTTATGCTAATTCAGAAAATACTGAAGTTTATACAAAAGGTGCAGTTGAAAGAGTTTTGGCTTGTTGTACTCATTGGTATGGTAATCCAGAAGATTTAACCGATTCAAAAGATTTGGTGGAATTAACTAAAGAACATATTGAAGAAATTGAAAATAATATGGATGCTTTATCCCTGCAAGGTTTAAGAGTTTTGGCCTTTGCTTCAAAAGAAATTCCAAATGATTTAAGCGATGATGATTTGAAAAATCGTGAATTCATTGAAAAAGATTTAATTTTCCAAGGTTTAATTGGTATTTATGATCCCCCAAGAAAAGAAACCGCTGGTTCAGTTAAATTATGTCATAAAGCAGGTATTAATGTTCATATGTTGACTGGTGACCATCCAGCTACTGCTAAAGCAATTGCTCAAGAAGTGGGTATTTTACCTCATAATTTATATCATTATTCAAAAGATGTTGTTCAAGCTATGGTTATGACTGCTAATGAATTTGATGGTTTAACTGATGAAGAAATTGATAATTTACCAGTTTTACCTTTGGTTATTGCTCGTTGTGCTCCTCAAACTAAAGTCAGAATGATTGATGCATTACATCGTCGTAAGAAGTTCTGTGCAATGACTGGTGATGGTGTTAATGATTCTCCTTCTTTGAAAAAAGCTGATGTTGGTATTGCCATGGGTCTTAATGGATCTGATGTTGCAAAAGATGCAAGTGATATTGTTTTAACCGATGATAATTTCGCATCAATCTTAAATGCAATCGAAGAAGGTAGAAGAATGTCAGCAAATATTAAAAAGTTTGTTTTACAATTATTAGCTGAAAATGTTGCTCAAGCATTTTACTTAATGATTGGTTTAGCATTTATTGATGAAACTGGATTTTCTGTTTTCCCACTTTCTCCTGTTGAAGTTTTATGGATTTTAGTTGTTACTTCTTGTTTCCCAGCCATGGGTTTGGGTAGAGAAAAAGGCCATGATTTATTAAATCAACCTCCAAATAGTAGTATTTTTACCAAAGAAGTCATTACTGATATGATTGCTTATGGTTTCTGGATGGCTTGTTCTTGTTTATTATGTTTTGTTGTAATCGTTTACGGAAAAGGAAATGGTGATTTAGGAGTTGATTGTAATTCGACTAGTGCAGATATTGAAATTTGTGACTTAGTATTTAGAGGTAGGTCAGCTGCTTTTGCAAATATGACTTGGTGTGCATTAATTTTAGCATGGGAATGTGTTCATCCTATTAATTCATTATTTTACATGAGACAAGATACTGATAATCCATGGTGGAAGCAAACTGCCATTGATTTATGGGACAATCAATTTTTATTCTGGTCAATTATTGGAGGTTTTGTTACTGTTTTCCCAGTTGTTTATATTCCAGTTATTAATGATAAAGTTTTCCTTCATAAAGGTATTGGATATGAATGGGGTATTGCATTTGCTTGCTCTATAATGTTCTTGTTAGGTGCAGAATGTTGGAAATGGTTTAAAAGAATTTACAAACGTCGTTTTAGCGAAAAAGTTAAGAATCCAGAATATGATTTGGAAAGAAATGATCCTTTCAAGAGATATGCATCATTCTCTAGATCCAATACTATTGATCCAGAAATGATGAAGTAATATTTATTTGTACACATATATATATATATAAAATTATTTTATAAAAAAAAAAAGAGTCTAATTATAAAAGCAAAATATATAAAAAAAAAATAATAATAATAATAAAGATACTATATTAACAAGAGCAAATTATCGTAATAATTGATCTTTAACTTCAAATTGCCCACCTAGATGAGAAGTTAAACCAAATCTTTGTATTATACCTTTTTGAGTCAATTTATCTATATCAACAACTGTGACTGACGTATTAAATGGAACTTTCAAAGATTCTGGGTCTAAGTATTTATATAAATCATAACGTTTAACACCATATAAATAATTGATAAATCCCGTGATCACACCACCATGAGTACAAATTCCAACATTAGTATAATTATTTTGTGAGCTTGATTTTATTATTGCATCCCATTCTAATTGAACTCTATGTATAAGATCAGGAAATTTCTCTCCCAAATTTCTAAAGTCTTCACCATATTTTTCAAGGGCATCCTTTAACAACATACCTTCCACAACTCCCATATTACGTTCACGTAGGTTTTGAGTGGTTTGCAATGGAGTATCAGGATGTCTGGTTAAAATGGATTTCGTAGTATTTTGACAACGTTTCAAATCAGAACTAACGAATAAATCAAAAGGTATTGAAGCTAGATATTTAGAAACTAATTCTGCTTGATGTCTACCATGTTCATTAAGGTCAATATCTAAATGGCCTTGTAAAATCTTTGTAACATTATGATCAGTCTGGCCGTGTCTTATGACGAATATACGAACGACGTTTGGGTCCTGGTTAGCATGCACTTCAATGGTCATTCTATAGTTGTGGACGTCAAGTAGCAAACCTGTTACTACCATGTGGTGGACTTACTGATTTTCATAAACCATTTTTCGTTATCATCGGTTAATACACTACAGCTTTTAATAGTATAACTGCAAAAAAAAAAAAAGATAAATGGTTAGCATCTACAATCAATGAATGTTGCATAAGTATTTATTAATAAAGTACGATATATGTAATAGCTAAGGTCTTCTATAAAGAAGAAAACCACTTTTAACACCAACTTTAGTATATAATAATTGAGCTCTATGATTCTCGAATTGAGTTGACCAATAACATTTTTCACAATTTAAACGATCAGCCTCTTTATAAACGGATTCAATCAATTTTCTGCCAGTACCTTTTAATCTAGTTTCTGGTTTAACAAAAAGATCGTTTAAGTATAAAGCATCTTCAATTGACCAAGTATTTCTGTGAGTTAAGTAATTAGCAAACCCAATAACTTCATTAGTTTCCTCATTAATTGCCACAATTGAATAAACTGGTTCTTTTGGATCTAAAAATCGATTGAAAGTAGTTTCAGTAATTTCATCAGTAATTAAATGCTTGGATTTATAGAATTCAATATAACCATCTTCCCCGGTCCATAATTCAATCCAAGCAGATTTATCTTTCAATTCAATAGGTCTTACAGTTACACTCATTATTTGTATTCATAAACTTTATATAAAGGCAATTATTTGTATTTATTAACTGTATATAATTACAATTATCAATGATATCTTTACCTTGATATATATATAATTATATGATCATGTAGATATATATATATATATATATGCGGAAGCTAAATATGGTATGTATATGCGCTTCGCAATCTCTACTCAATCTACACAATCAGATGAAAAATAAAAAATTGAACTACTTGTTACCCGTTGATGCCTATTTCAGATAGATTTAGCGGAGTACCTTGTTCTATAACAAGTCAGGGTTATCCTCTAGTACTACCCGCTAAGCGTGTCGTGCTATATCGTAAGATTAGCTTGCTATACCAAAAAAACCAAAGCTGCACGTGACACACTCTGTACTGATTCCTTATATACTAAGAATTTAGCAGCAAGGAACAGGGGACATTTATCTTACGCTTTAAGTAAAATCAAATTAAAGTAAGTAGTCTAAATGGTGGTTGGAGGATGAAATCTTTTCACTTATCCCAATCTACCCAAACCCCCCAATCGTTCACCGGTGTTTGAAATATTACACTAAACTTCTTTTTACCTCATTATACAACTCACCAATAAAGAAGATGATTTTAAATGGAAGGGTTTAAATCAAAGTGCATGTGGGCTTATTCCATTGAAAAATTTCGTAAAAAATGGAGTTCGGTGTTCTGCTATTACCATTTATCCTTCTCTTATTACTGTTGTTTTGTTTGGTATAATGAGACCTTATACTACATTAATCCTTTTGTGTTTCAAGTAATCAAACCATATTAAACAAAGGCACAAAGGAACAAAAAAAAAATTAATTCAAAAGAAAAGAGAAAAACAAAACCTGATTAACCAATTAAGTGACAAATACGAATTTAATTAAGGTTGGTTTACGCATTTCACAATATGACAATTGTACATGTATAATAAGACACATAAAAATTTCTTATACCCTTCAATTGAATTGGTTATCGTTCCGATCATTCGGGTTATAAATGAATGAAATTTGACTTTATCTGATTGGCCCTATTCCAATATTTAAGAATGAACGGCTTTACTGATGTCTTAGATTTACATTGTACTTTCTACATATTGCTCTGTCAATATATTCTTCGCCAAATCCAGCACTACTAAGCCCAACTATTCTTATTCGAAGGATGTGTATTCAAAGAATGTCTTGTTATGTGGTTGTGATATGCTGTTGTAATATGTTGTTGTGATATGAACTAGATGGTAGGTGTAGTAGTACTATGTAGTAATGTAAATTGACGGCTAGAAATAATTATCAGATTGATCACCGCATTTGAAATTTCCCTAATTGGGCATAACCCACCGAATATTGAAATGTCACCAAATGGCAGCCAATATCAAAAGAAAAAGAAAAAATGTAAAGACATACAAAGAAAAGGCAAAACGTACAAAGAACAGAATCAAATAAAGCGATGAAGTACGTTGCTTGGCAAATGGCAGTTTGAGAGGTTTTTTTTTTTTTTTTTTGTTATTAAGGTAAGTATTTGCAGCCTGCAGTAGTCAAAGTCTTTGTTTAATAGTTAAATAAGGAAAGGAGATGAAAGGCAATAAGAAATGTATAAAAGTATATAAATGTAAATAGAATTGTTCAAATTTGTAAGGGAATAATTATTTTTTCAAATTGGTATTATCAAACATGTCAAATAATCAAGATATTCAACAGGATATCAAAATTAATCAGTATGATAGTTCTGATAATTTAGAAAAAAATGTTAGTAATGAAAAAGTTGCTGACGAAACAACTACTGAAGAAAGTATTGAACATCTAGATGAGGCTGAAAAGACAAGAGGAGTTGCTCATATTGAAGCAGTGGTTCATACTATGAAAGATGGTAAAAAGGGTAGACTCATGACTTTTATCTTTGCTGGTTCTATCTTATTAACTGCTTGGGCTTATGCTTTAGATGGTTCAACTACTTCAAATTATCAACCTTTTGCTACTTCTTCTTTCAATAGACATTCAATGATTTCAACGGTAGAAATCGCTACTCGTATCATTTCTTCGGTTTGTAAACCCTTTTTGGCTAAAATTTCAGATATAACTTCTCGTCCAATTACTTATATCGTGGTTTTATTATTTTATGTTTTGGGTTATGTTGTCTCCGCTGCTAGTCCAAGTATTGCAGCTTTTGTTGTTGGTGAAGTTTTCGTTGCAATCGGTGGATCCGGTTTGACTTTAATGAATTCAATCGTGGTGGCTGATTTAACTCCTTTAAAATGGAGAGGTTTTATCAATTCTTTATTATCAACTCCTTTTATTATTAATTGTTGGTTTGCTGGTTTAATCGTTCAAGATATTACCGGTACAAATTGGCGTTGGGGTTATGGAATGTTCGCTATAATTATGCCTGTTTGTCTTTTACCTGCAATTTGTATCATGTTATACTTGGATAATAAAGCAATGAAAACTGGCCAAGTTAATATAGCCTCTTCCAAATATGAAATTAACCAAAATTCAACCGAAAAGAATTGGTCAAAATTAATCCTTGATGGATTGATTCAAATTGATGCTTTTGGTTTGATCTTATTAGGTTTTGCTTTCTCCTTATTATTATTACCTTTCTCCCTTTATAGTACAGCTGAAGGTAAGTGGCATAATCCTTCAATGATTGCAATGATTGCCGTTGGTGGTATCTTATTAATTGCTTTCTTCTTATTTGAAATGTACTTGGCACCTTTCCCTTGTATGCCAAAGCGTATCATCATGAATAGAACTTTTATTTGTGCAGTCATCATTGATTTCATTTATATGTTAGCTGGTTACATCAGGACCACCTACTTTAGCTCTTATGTCTTGGTCATTAAGAATTGGTCAGTTCAAAATTGGACTTACTATAATAATACATTAACTTTGGCCTTATGTATATTTGGGGTGGTTGCTGGTATCATTCAAAGAATCACTCATCGTTATAAAGAATTACAAATTGCTGGTCTCGCAATTAAATTAATCGGTATGGGATTGTTCGTTAAAGCTAAAGGGTTTGAGGCATCTACAGCTTTACTTGTAATGGGCTCCTTCTTAGTTGGTATGGGTGGATCTTTCTCAGTAGTTGGTTCTCGTGTTGCTTCCGAAGCTAGTGTCCCTCATCAAGACTTAGCTCTTGTCATTTCTTTGTTATCTTTATGGAGTTCTGTTGGTGCTGCTATTGGTTCTGCCATTGCCGCTCCTATTTGGAACTCAAAATTACCTGGTGCTTTACGTGATCACTTACCAAAACCAGTAAATGAAACTTTGGTTCAAACAATCGTTGGTAAAGCCACCTTTTTAGCTGCTTATCCTTATGACTCCCCCGTGAGAGTAGCTGGTATTAAAGCTTACGGTGACGTTACCAAATATCTTTTCGTTCCAGCATTATGTATTGCATTTATTCCATTGTTTGCTGCCTTCTTCCAAACTGGCTTTTACTTAGGTGATCAACAAAATGCAGTCGAAGGTGACCAACCAAAAGAAAATGTTGAAGCCTTAAAAGTTTGGGAAAAGAAGGAAGAAGCAAAAGGATTTGATCGTGTACTTGAATTCTTTAATCGTCCTCTTAAGGGTTAATATATATGTAAATAATATCTTAATAGCTAATAATAAATTAATGTATATACTTTCTATACCGTTCTATTTTGTAGATAAATTGCAAAAATCTTCTCAAAAAATAATTGCAGCCAAAGAAGAGAAAAAAAAACCAGTTGCGTTCGGATTTTAAATCTGAACTAGTATTAAATAAATAGATTGCTTAACAAACACTTAATTTCCACCCAAATCCTTCGCAAACAGAAACCCAGTCGTTACATGCATCACCATTGGGGTCACGATGCCAGCACTCCTCCACGATTTGTAATGCTAAGCAAGCATTACCGATTCGACATCGTGAAGTCAATTTATCAAACTTTTTCCTCATTTCAGTTCGATCTAGGGTAGTAACACAGCAAATTCCACAAGCAATCATTGACATTACTAATGAAGTTCGAAGATGACTTTCCATAACATAATCAATAAGTTTGAAAGAGTCAAGTACTATAAATTGAACTTCAGTTGACACTGGTTGAATGCGGCGAATATATAGTAATAAGTATAATTTACAGGTATTTCGATATAATTCGAATAAAGCTAAATGATAATCAAGCTCAGAAGAATTCTTCATCAAGAGACAAACTTGATCTTCATTTGGTGAAATTTCATCAATCTTTTTGAGTAGTTCAGAATAAGTAGATTCAACGTCAATATAATGCTTAACTCTTTGGTGATTAATATCCTCAATGAATTCGTTATCGTATGATTTGAAATTATCCGATTCTTTTAATATTTGATTCAAATTTTCTCGATCTTTTTTCAATTCAACACTTCTATTAAAGACTTCACCCATCAATAAATAAAGTCCTTGAATACAACCTTGATAAGGATCAATACCATATTCTAATAAATCAAATTTTTGACTAAAAGTATCTCTATAAGTTAATATTTTACAAGCGGTTCCAAATCTTAATGCAACTGATGACATAATATCTCTAAATTGGAAATTTGCAATTAAAAATTTCGCATCATTCGAATAATTGAAATCATGTAAAAATTTTTTGGCTGACCCAAACCTTTTAATTAAATCTTCAGCTAACTTAAAAGAAGTATACCAATTGTCAGTATCGCCCAGAAAGACTTCCAGTCCACTATCAATAAGGTAATAAGCAAGCAAAACATAGAAGCCGTATTTATCAAGATTTGGATTATTGATATATTTATCTTGCATAATCTTTCTGGCCCTATCACGATAATAAATCCTATCTTCACTATCAGGGCCATATTGTTTAATAGCACCCCATGCAGCCAAAGCATTCAGTATTCCTTCCTCTGACAGTGCTAAGCTGACATAAGTCTTCAATAGATAATTTGATGAATCGGGACTAATACTGATCATTGGAATGATGCAGTATCTATAGACATCAAGCAAAGCAGTTCCTTTGTCATTAAGATAAAGTTTAAAACTACTAGATGGTTGAAGATAGATCGGAATTTGGAAAATTTGATTTATATTATCATTACTTTCAATAGGTTCATCATTTTCATCCAATTCTTGTATCAAATTATTTGATTCTTCAACGGAAAATAAATTTCGTAAAAAGGGAGATAATGAATCACTTGTACTAGAAGAATTTTGATTATAATTTTCGATACTAACCAAATCAGTTGTTAAAATATCTTGATTTGCATTGACTATTTCTTCAGAATCATCAGACAAACTTTTCTTACTTTCATCCTTCACTGAGGAATCTTTCAGCTGGGTTGAATTTTTCAACTTATCAGTGGAGTTTGATTCAGTTGTTAAAATTTTGAAATTTGTTGTTCTTGGATCAAAATGTTGAATTGTCCAGACACATTCAATTCCTCTTTTCTTACAAGAAGAGCAACAAGGATGAATTTCATCACATTTTTTTTTCAATTTATATCTGCAATTTAAACAACCAGTTTTTGATCTCAGTTTCTTCTTTGACTCCGGTTTCTCAACCATAAATTGCCGTACACATATTGAGGACTTGGAATTCTTTTCAGGGGCTTGCCGCTGAATTACTTTCAACGATGAAGCATCAAGAGTTGAAAACATATTTCAATCAGTCTATAAAAATGTTTTTCTTTAATGTGAATAATCCATTGAGTCACCTTTTTGTGTGGAAAATCCTTAAATATTTAAATTTGATAAGGGAAAGGCTTTTGATTTGACAGATGTGCGACAACCAGTTCGGGAATGCACGGATGTTTATTATTTTCCAGAATAAATTTGAGGTACGGTTCTGACCAAACGACGCAAAAACTTCGTAAAAACTTACAAAAATTGCAACAAAGCTAATTTTTCAGCCTAAAACAACAAAAAAAGTCTGGGGAAAGTTATTATTTGTGGGGGAAATGAAGGGGGATCGTCCAAAAAATCTTACCATAATTTATTTGCAAGGGAATATCAAGCACTCTAGTATGGGATTCAGTGTATGAACTTTGATAAGTGCAAGTTAAAAGGTGAAGATGTTTCCAGAATTGAATCAACAGTATGATGGAGTCAACTTGATATCCAAAAGACAAAGACCATGTGATGCCTGTTCTTTAAGAAGGATTAAATGTGATAGAAACGAGAAAGAATCGAGTAAAGGATGTTCAAATTGTGAAAATCATCGAATACCATGTACTGATAACCGAATTCGAAAAAGAACTGGACCTAAAAGGATTCATTTTAAAACAAGAGAGAAAATAATTGAGATGAATAGAGGTGAATTTAACGATAATTTTGACAAACCAACAAGGTCAAACGAATTAAAATCAGAAATAAGTATAGAGGATTTATTACCATATTTACAAATATACCAAACTTGGTATTATTGTGTTTGGCCTGTGGTTAGTATTGCTCATTTAGTTTCAAAATTAATGGCCAAGGTTGATCCAATGACATTTCAAATGAAATTGAATGATGATCAGCAAACATTCGTGGAGCTTACTAAGGATAATCAATTAGAGTATACTTTAGCATGTTCATTAGCAGCAGCCATATCAACACAAATATCATTTTTATCAGCAAATAAAAATGTTAGTAAGATTTCGAGTAAAATAACATCTGAAGAATTTGCAATGGAAAGTAAAAGAATTAGAAGATTATTTGAATTTAGAGAAGATCCAAATCTGGATACATTACTTGCATCATTCTTTCTTTATGTTCATTATACGAGTAAGGGACAAAACAAACAAGCAATTATGCATTTGAGAGATGCAATATCGATATGTCATATATTAGGGTTAGATAATGTTCAAACATATCAATTCAAATATAGTGCAGAGATCCACAAATTAAGAAAAATATATTACACTTTATTAATTAGTGAAAGGTATGTTTGTTTTGAGGAAGGAATTCCAATAATATTGAATGCAACGATTCCATTCCCATCATTAAATGATGAAGAGTATCCAGAATTATTAGAAGGTTTTACTGAATTAATTAAAGTATTTGCAATACCCGATGAAAATTTTTTTAAAAAAATTTTAAATATGAATTCAATAGTAACTAAACATTGGATATTGAATTTACAACAAAAATTAAATGAATCAAATTGGAATAGTAAAATCACTGATACTCAAAAATTAAATATTACATTAACTCAAGCATGGTTACAAAGTTTAACTTGGTTGATTACAAAAGAATCAAATTTCTTAATGGAAGAATCAAGTGATTCAAATTACTTATCAATAACTTACCCATTAAAAATTGCAAAGACTTATTTACTGAAAACAGAAGATATTCCAATATTTGCTTTTGAATCGAATGGTCCTGGTGCTACTAATAAGTTATTACATATAGCCAATTGTTTAACTCATAGTTTAATGCAACAACATTCTGATATTGGCTTGAATGTTTTACACTGCATTTTCCAAAACATCACCATGATGAAAAATGATAATAGTAACACATTACAAATATATGATCGAATTGCAACTTTTCTTACAAAGCAGCAAAATAGTACTATTCCTAAATCCATTCAACAACCCATAAGTGAGATGAACTCTCCTTATACTCAAATGTCAATGGCAATATGTGAAGCAATGATCTATGAATCGATGAAGCAAAACTCATCTGAGTTCACAGAAGCCCAAGAAAGTTCTGAAAGTCTGCTTGATAATGATACTTTCTTTCACTGACTACTTGTATACTTACAGTACCCTTCATTCAATATACATTCTTCTCTTTCTCTTGTAATACTCGTAAAGCAAAGGCGAGTCTTCGCTACTTAAATTTGAGGGGCGGTCACTAACTACATCTTAGTATCAACTAAAGGAGTCTAGTAATGATATCCTTGGCTAAAGCCTAACCCAATTGGTCCAATCTAACGGATCAGCCCAATCCAACCCAACCACTCACCACAGGAAGCTAGTCCTGTCACACATTTCTCATTGCCAAATGGTTCACTATCATTTTTTAAACGAGGTGGTTATAGGCTTATTCTCGTTTCAATCTCGCTGAATTACTCGCAAAATTGAATTATTCCGTTGTTGCACCAAAAAAAGAAAATAAAAAGATGAAAAAAAAAAAATAAAAAATTTTTAGGTGCAAAATTGGAATAGGTTTTAACAAGGTACACGCACTCACCCCTCCATTTACACCGCAATAACTATTGGACACTATACAAGATATACGGTACACCGTATACAATATATACAATATGTTAAGGGTATACAAGGTATACAAGGTATACTGGATATTTCAGTATATTGAGGTGAATAAATGCTCTATAGGCACTTGGAGCAAGTTTGAACATTTAACCACGATGGAAAGCAAATCATCAACTGAAACATACAGATGATCAAAAAGGTTATTGTTTCTTTTAAGAAAATACTGGGAATCTGGGGAAATCTGGGGTTTCCTACGAGAAATTTCTCGTATTTTCGATGACATCTGCCCCAGCATTTTATTGTTTCAACATCTTCAATGATAATAATATTTGAAGATCAAGACTTTTCTTACTCCGGAACAATATTTACCCCCCTTCTCTCCCTCTTTCACTACCTCTTTTAAGCCGCTCCTGTTTAGCTCTTCTGAACGCTAGCCTTGGGTTTTGAGCTGTTATATTGTTTGGGATTGATTTATAATGATCTGTCTCGAGTATATAAGATCAAGGATATCTGACCTCTTTTTAGTTATCTTCTTTTACTTTTCAATAATAACAAACTAATCAAGATGGTGACTGAATTCGTAGAAGATGTTAAACGACCAGAAATGGTGACTCAAGTATCAGATCCTTTAACTAAGAAGGCTACTGATGACTCGATTGATTCTGAAATGAATGATTATATATCTAAGTTTTTAGATATGTCAAATAATGCAAGAGATACTGATACTAAAGAAAAACATATGTCATTAACTGAAGGTATTAAAACTTTCCCAAAAGCAGTTTTTTGGTCGGTTATTTTATCAACTGCTTTGGTAATGGAAGGTTATGATACAAATCTTATTAATTCTTTTTATGGTTTCCCTGCTTTTCAAAAAAAATATGGTGAATATTATCCAGAAAATGATTCTTATGAAGTTCCAACAAAATGGCAAACTTCTATTTCAATGGCAATTTATTGTGGTGAAGTTCTTGGTTTATATTTAGCCGGTATTATCGCTGATAGAATTGGTTATAGAAAAACTTTGATTCATGCTCTTATTGCCTTGAGTGCTTTCATCTTTATTATTTTCTTTTCTGCTTATATCGATACTCCTTACAATGCTAGAGCCGTCTTATTAACTGGTTATATCTTCGTTTCAATTCCTTATGGATTCTTTCAAACTTTAACCCTTAGTTATGCAACAGAAATTTGTCCATTGGTTCTTAGAATCTATTTAACTACTTATGTTAACGTTTGTTGGGTTTTGGGTCAATTAATCTCTTCGGGTGTTTTAAGAGCCTTTGTGGGTTCTTCAAGTGAATCAGCTTACAAAATTCCTTTTGCTATTCAATGGGCTTGGCCAGTGCCAATAATGATTGGTATTTACCTTGCACCTGAATCTCCTTGGTGGTTAGTTAAAAAGGGAAAATTAAAAGAAGCTAAACATAGTTTAGTAAGATTGATTTCTGAAAATGATCATTTACCTTCAAAAGATTTATTGGCAACTGCAATGGTTGAAAAAATGCAAATGACTTATAAAGAAGATGAATTATTTAAACAAAATAATGCAGGAATTGGTTATTCGGATTGTTTTAAAGGTACCGATTTTAGAAGAACTAGAATTGCTTGTATGGTTTGGTTAACTCAATCAATTACTGGTGCATCATTAATGGGTTACTCTACTTATTTCTATATTCAAGCTGGTTTATCAACTAATATGAGTTTTACCTTTTCAATCATTCAATATGTTTTAGGTCTTATTGGTACAATAGGTTCTTGGTTTTTAAGTAGAAAAGTTGGAAGATTCACAATCTATTTCTACGGTTTATGTGCTATGTTTGCAATTCTTGTTACAGTTGGCGGTCTCGGCTGTTCAACTAATCCAAACGTTTCTTGGGGTGTTGGATCTTTATTATTAATCTTCACATTTGTTTATGATTTAACAATTGGTCCAATATGTTATTGTTTAGTGGCTGAAATGCCAACTGCCAGATTAAGAACTAAAACCATCATTTTGGCTAGGAATACCTATAACGTAGCTGGTATTGTAACATCAATAATCAGTCCCTATATGTTGAATCCAACCGCTTGGAATTGGAAGGCTAAAACTGGATTCTTCTGGTCCGGGTTTGCATTTTTCTGTGCAATTTACTGTTGGTTTGATTTACCAGAAACCAAGAATAGAACTTTTGCTGAATTAGACATCTTATTTAATCAAGGCGTCCCGGCAAGAAAATTCAAAAGCACCCAAGTCGATGTTTTCAATACAAGTGAAATGATGGAAAAATTAGGTGATGAAGGTATTAAAGATATGATGGTCGAACATAAAGAAGTTGTGGAAGATGTTAAAGTTTAAGTATTTTAATGTTAAGTTCCGTTTTCTCTCAATAATTTAAAATATTTTACTCTATCTGACGAGATAATGATTGATTGTTTTTTCATAGGTTAATTCTACGTTAAGTAATAACTCTTTTACCGTAAAAAAAGTATAATATTAAATATGTATCTTAAGAAGGCGAAATGAAATAAGGAAAGAGAAAAAAAAAGAGGAAGAATGAAATAGTAAGATAACGCATGAATTGAAACTTGATTGTCATAATGCTGATTTGAAAGACAATAATAAATCATGTGAGCATCAAAATACCTTAATGAACAAACTTTAATCATCATCTTCGATATCAGTTTCCAAGTCACACATTGAGCGACAATTAGGGCAATAAAATTGGGGATAGCTTTTAATAATAATAGGTCTTATACATTTATAATGCCAGGAATGAGAACATGGACTGATAAATAATGCTTGACATGGCTCCAATTTGAGTAAACATATGGCACATTCTGATAACTCGTCCTTAGTAGCATTATTTAAGGCATCCCCAATTGGATTATTATCAATTGAATCGCTCTGATTATTGTTACCGAGATGTAAATTCTTCAATTTTTGATGAATTTCTAAGTTGAATTGATTAACTTTACGTTGCCAGCTTTTATTAAACTCACATCTCATTTTGACGCATCGGTATACTTCTTCTGTCCCACCTCTATAATCCATACCCAATTGAATTATATCACCGTCAATCAATGGCATTAATGTAGATTCCAGTGATGCAGGACTTAAGCGAATATGATTTAAAAATGTACCAGAAGAAGATTTACAATCCTTCAAAAACCATTGACCGTCTTCATTACATTGAAACAAGGCATGAGTTCTTGAAACAACCTTTGATTTGAAAACAATTGGAGCTGATGATCCTTGAGGTGCATGTGCTGCCAGTTTATTCTTTTCGGTATATCTACCGATTGAAATATTATTACTTGGTTTTATTTTTCTAATAACTGGTGCAAAATAAAGCCCGGAGGTGGAGGAGGAATGATCAATCAATGGGGTTAATCTAACGGAATAAAAACCATCTTTATCTAAGCCATTATTATTATTATTTAAATTGAAATTTGTTGCTGGTTCCTCCGAATTCGATGAAAGTGGGTCTTGAGGATCTTCTGGTAAAGCTACAACATTTGGTTCATCTAATGTATCATTAACAGGAGCAGGGTAATTCAAGGTGTTTGAATTTAAAATATCATGATTAAACGAATGATCATTGTCACTAATGTTTTGTGATACTTGTTGAAAGTTACTTTCAGAACCAGAACCAGAACCAGTGGTTGGATTATGAGTATCGGGAGTGACAGTATGATCATTGATATTTTCGTTAATGGGATCAATATTATTTTCATTGGCGTATGTTACAGAAGTAGTGGATGTATAATTATGCAAATTGGCAATAGTAGGACTATTGGACATGAACAGGTTAGGATTTTCACGGGTTGGAGATGCTGGACGATTTGAGTTCGGGTTAGGGTTAGGGTTAGGGTTAGAGTTTGAAGTGGAAGGAACGACATGAGTATTTGAACTTGACCCAGATGATTGGAGACTAGGTCTGATTGAGTTTGTAAACGAACTGAGGAAGTTAAGTCCAAATGAAGATCTTCTAGTGGGAGGGGTTTGCGATGTAGTTTGATTAGAGGTTTGATTTTGATTTTGGGATTGAGAAGGGATCGGATTTGCATTCAGAGAGGTAGACAAGGTTGAAGGCTGCTGTTGCTGCTGCTGCTGCTGTTGAAGTGAAGGAGTTGGAATCACGGAGTTAAGGGTGACTGTGGCATTGCTTGAAGTTGAAACATCTCTAGTGGCATTATTCAAGACATTACTAACACCATTAGAGCCATTGACAATTGGTTGTGCTGAATCCAAAGGACGAACATTTGCCCTTGGCAAAGGGGATGAAGATTGATCATCTAATTGATTGGGGTTAGAAGTTGAAGAAGATCCATTAGCAATGGTAGTTGATCCGTGATTATATGCTGAGTTAGAATTGATGGCAGGCGAGGAAGGAAAGCTAGTTGGGGGAGAGCTTAAGGGAGTGGACCTATTTGACTTTGACACTGATCGAACTGGATATGGTTGGTTGACCATATCTTTTGCGTTTTCGTTGGACATGATAATGATATTTTAAACGAAATATGACTAGATATGATGGCGAAAGTGTCAGTTTATATGTTTTCTTTGCTTCTTCTGATTTCCAAAAAACTTTTAGTTTTAAACTTTAAGATTTCGATATGAATATTGTTCCTTGGTAATTAAATGATTAAAAAAGACGTTATTAGAGATGAATCTAACGATAGGGAGAATCAGAAGACAACAAAAAAAAGAGAGAACCGAAGGACAAAAAGACAAAGAGAAAAAACAAAACAAAACAAAAAAAAAAAAACCGTGAATCTCACAAGTTAACAATAGTCTTCAACTAGTAACCAAAAACTCAAAGAAGCTTCTTGTAATTGATCAGGGGAAAACTTTAAGATGACAGTTTTCTCGAAGGTAAGTGCACCTCAACTTTAATATGGATTAGGGAGACGATTAACCAACAAGAAAAAAAAAAAGGAAAAAAAAAAAAAATTCGTGAAAAGGTCGTGAATATATTAATAGCTCCAGCAAACCTATTCTGTTAAGGAAAGACGCCAAAATGCTTAATGAAAGACCAGTAAAAATGGATAAATGAGCCAGATGTAACCACCAATTAAATGAATAATTACAGAATTCAATGAACCCTTAGTCTGTATTTATGCTTTTTGTTTCCTTTTTTCTTTGCAAAGTTGGTTTAGACGCTCTAATTGAGTTGATAGGAGTGTGTGGAATTTGTTTTATGGAAACCTGTGCAATTAAAACAATGAGCTAATCCAAACACCTAACAGCGATGTCAAACGAAAACTTAGCACTAACAATTAAGATGGGAATGTATAACCAACTTGAAGAAGAAGAAGAAGAAGATTATAAAGTTGTATTGAAGGATTCTCTGTTTTTTTGTGAAAAGCTAAAAGTGTTTGTCAATTGGTGAGTTCCGACTCTCTTTACCAAGAGGATCTGCTTCCGGATATTCTTGGCTTTGCCCCCGGTATTCTCATACCGGGCACTGGAGAATATGTGAATTAGTGGATGACATAAACCCTGGTCGGGTACTAACAGCGTATTTCCGAGGGGAACAACCTTAATTTTTCAGTCGGGTCGGAAGTAGTTCAGCTGGTTAAAAGAGCATTGATTACTATTTAGGGGAAAAAGCAGTATATCAATATAATACAAAAATCTACAAGATTTGAATGTATATGGAGAATTTCATAATTTCATCCATGTAAAATTAGGATGGCAGTAACGTAATAGTTTTTATAATGAAAAAAAGACAAAAAAAAAAAGAAAGGAAACAGAAGAAAGCTTCATGAAAAGTCTTAATTCAAGTAGTTAGATTTTTCACTAACTAGACGTAATAATAATTGTTGCAACTGGGTTCTACCTTTTGGACTTTCCCAAATACGATGATTACTATTTTCAGCCACCACCCATTCGATAGTATTTTCACTTAATTTAGTTAATTCTCTTTGCCATTTACCCCAATTTAAGGAATTTTTAATCATAAAATCAGAACTAATAATACTAACTGGTATATTATGAATATCACTACCAATAATTTCATTATATGATAAAATAGATGAAGTGATTTGTTCTTGTAATCTTGCTCTTAAATATTTTGAACTATAAATCATATCATTACCAAAAATTCTATTATTTGAAGAATGTTTTCTTGGATGGAAAAACCAATGAAAGTTTTTAATAATACCCAAAGGTGAAATTAAACCTTTAAACCATAATTTAATACCAGTTTTAGTATTTTGAAATTCCAAAATATTTTTAAAAGTACGTTTATTTTCATTTTTACGATTTGATCCACTAAATGGATTATTTTTAAGTAAATCTTCATGCCAACTATCAACCAATAACATCAGATGGATTTTACCAGGATTTCTCAGTACAAACATTCTTGAATATAATCCACCACTATCAAAACCAATTACACTAAATGGACCATCAATATTTGCATGTTTTAATGCCTCAATTAAATATTCAGTGATTATACCAATTGATATTGGAGATGGAGCACTATCACTAAATCCATAACCTGGTCTATCCCAAATACAATATCTTTCAATTTTATTTAAATGATATAATTCCTCAACCCATTCTTGGAATTGTTCAGATGATGTTAATTGACCACCTTCTAATAATAAAATTGGTTGTTTCTTTTCATCATTATCATCACCACCATTGGTAGAAGTAACATCACCATAACAAGAAAGGTGAACTTTAAATTTATCTTCATTAACACTAATCAACTGACCCCAAGGTTTTTCATGAGTATCAAAAGCAGATATCCAAATGGTTAAACTAATATTCCATAAAATAATTAATAGTATCAATTTACTTAAAACTTTAATAAACATCACCAGTAATTCAAAAATTGATCTTCTAGTTTCAATTCTACCAGTATATTTAATTTCTTGATCCTTTTTAGATTGTTCAACCCAATAATCAGCAAAGCAATTAATTAAAATATTAATAATTGTCCATAAAAATAAAAAATTACCAATTAAACCTTCTCCATCTCTTAATGAAGGTATTGTAAATATAACAATAAAATCAATACTAATCAATGCTAAACTTAAATATCCTAATAATCTTTCATAATATGCTGGAACCACAAAACACCATAAAGTTAAAATATCAGTTAAAATATTTAACAAAACTAAATCAAGTTCTAAAAATGATTTACCTCGATTATTAAAACCAGGAATTGCAACAAAGTCAGTAATGAAATATCCAAGAAATAAAAAAGCATTAAACATTAAAACAATTATTAATCCATATCGAAGTATCTGAATCTTATATAAATTTAATGGTGATACAATTGGATCATCTGGGTCTACATAATCACGACCTCTACCACCATTTCTATGATTCAACAATGGTTCTTCTTCAGATGATGAAGACACGTCGGTAGGTGCTTCACGACTTGGTGAAGTGGTCTCGGATTCTAGTTGTTGGTTAGCCATGGTGTTTCTATTGAAGTAGAGTCATAAATTTCAGGTCTTCCTCCTCTTCTTCTTTTTTTCTTTTATGGGGTTCTTGTTGCATGATACCCTTTTAGCAATCAAATCAATTGCTGGACACCCGTACATTCTACTGTTGCTCTGTTTGGCCAGTGGCCCCCAGCCCTTACAGAAAACCCGCACACCTATACAAAACTGTTTTAACAAACAGAAAAGGTACAAAAAAGTCAAAAAGTCGATAACAGATAATCACAATACCACAAATATAAATAGCAAATAACTTATTACAGGGCCCAGAGAAATTGTAAGATTGGATAAGGAATGAACAAAGAATAAAAGAAAACGTGAAATAAAAAAAAAAAAAAGAAAGAAAACAACAGAAAACCCTGTATCAGCTGGTGGTATTGTTTTCAATTGTCAAAGAATATTATTAGATTATATTGTTAGATGATATTGAAATATGTATTGTTGGGAAACATTGTTAATAGTATAACCAAATAAAAGCTAATTAACGGGCATAACCAATCGAGAATACCCTAAGTTTGCTTTCACTTTTGCTTTTTCGTTTAATTAGTAATTGTAGTTTAAATTTTATTTTCAGTTTAGTTAAAGATCTACAATATTTTTACTACTTTTAGTAGATTTTTTCATTAAGTTTTAGTCGATGCATAATTCATCCCTTCATTCTAGATTGGTACAATACACCCTGTACCAGTTGAAATATGAAATATTTTACCCTGTGAAATGAATAATCATTCGGTTAATTATTTCGATGCTTATGGAATTAGTAATGGAACTTTTAATCCATTTTAGTCTTAAATTGAAAATAAATTCTGGAATTATCTTAATTGTTTTCATTCATTCTTTAACATTCTTAAGTTTATTTCATTATTTCTTTCCTTCTTTCCTTTTGCTTCATCTTTGCTTTCTTGTTGAGTTTTTCAGTTTTGACAAAGGACCTTCGCAACCATTGTATATAGATAAGACCTTAATACTGAAACAATAGTCATAGTCATGACCATATTCTTCTTTTTTTTGTTTTTAGTTGAATTTTTTTTTTCAAATGTTTCAAGATTCCATAACCTAGCTTGAAATCCTAATTAGGCACACGCGTTCCCATTACAATATGATCGTTGAAACCTTTTCTTCCTTTACTGATTACATTCCTTTTTTGTTGTTCTTACGTAGCATTATTTCCACGGATGCTGGGATTTGCAAACTTTTACTGGCTTGACCCTTTTATTCGCTACAATATTTCACTTCTCGAATGACTATTTATAAAAGTAAACACCTTTAAGTATATGTAGGCTTGTTTGTTTACCTTCATTCATTTGCATTGCATGTGTTGATAACCTTTGACGAGTTGAAACCATCCTGCTACATCCGCCTTTATCAGGATAAAATAAAGAAAAAATATACCTATCTATATAAAAGAAAAGCAAAATCACCGTATAATTATAAGTATATAAACCGATTAACCCCCCGTTTACCGTTATTACATATATATACTTATAAATTGTTTCAATATATATATATATATATATATATATTATTATATATATAAGATACTACCGATTCCAATATTATTAACCCATTGGTTGGGACCATATTAAATTTTCAATTACACTTCCCAATTGCGAACTCTGATAGAAGTCGCTGTTGAGGCTGGCCCATACAATTTTTTTTTCTTTCTTTTTTTAAGGTGCTGCTTTTTTTCCTAGTGCTGTTTCGGTTGATCATCGAATTTGCCGAATCCTTATACGATAATCCAAGTTTCCAATCAGTTAAACGTACCAACGAGCAAATAACAACATACAATATGGCCGATGTTATTTCGATACCTAATACTTCTATTCTGTCAGAAGGAGTTGTTTATTATCATTTATCACTCAAACTTCCATTAAGGTCATTTACAATTACCAAAAGATATTCTGAATTTGATGAATTAGTTAATCAACTAAGTTCAGATTTAGGGATAAATACAAGTGATTTCCCATATCAATTACCACCAAAATCATCAATATTTACATCGTCAAGAAATGAAAATGTTATAAATGATCGTAAAGAAAAATTATCAATCTTTCTTAATAGTCTTATACGTGATCGTGATTTACAAAATAATTCATTTGTTCACAATTTCTTACAATTACCATTAAATTTTAAATTTAATGATCAAATTTTTAAAACTTCATCTTCAAATAATAATAGTAATAATGAAAGAGATCTAATAATTGATGATAAATCAATTAAACAAATTAATCAATTTAAATGGTTAGAATTATTAAGATTGTTTAAATTTACAATTAATGAATATTCAAAAAATTTTGATGATTCAATAAATTCAAAAATTGCAACAAGAGATAAAGTTAATAAGTTAATTAAACCAAATTTATCAAAACTTAGATTATGTCTTAATAATTTAATTCAAAATAATTTTATTACTAATAATGAATTTCAAAGAAGATCTTTACTTTTAAGAGAAGTTGAAAATGATTTATCTAATCTTCAAGATAAATTATTATCCCATAATTCTTATATTGCCACTAGTAATAGAAATGAATTACTTGGTTCCAATAATAAAATTCCTGGTTCTTTTATCGAATCTCCAAATAAATTTAATAGAAAAAATTCTGGTAATCCAAGAAATATTCCTCAAGAATCTAATGATACCATGCCTTTAAATAATAATGAATTACTACAACATCAACAACAAATTCATAAAAATCAAGATCAAGAAGTTGAACAATTAAGAAAAATTATCGCTAGACAACGTCAATTAGGTGAATCAATTAATAATGAAGTCTCAGAACAAAATTCAATGCTTGATTCTTTTGCGGACCAAGTTGATTTCTCAACTGATAAGATAAGAGTGGCCAGGAAGAAGGCAAGAGGTATTTTATAACCTCTCGTCTATCGGTTATAATTCAGTTTACGTGTTTCTTTTCTTTAGGGTTTACTTTTTTTTTTACTTTTTTTTAACCTTTTTCTTCTTCTTTCGTCTATTCCTTCATTTCTATATACCATTATCTTTAATACTCTTCTTATGTACTATAACTTATTTATAAAATGTCATATATTTTCTCTTAAACGAATGATTCATTATGTACTGTTTGTTTGTTTGTAATATTGAACACTTCATTTTGGTGTTTTTCAGATAACTTATTGAAATATTCAATATTCTTATCAATTTCTACATAATCTTTTGCTTCAATATTAAATTCATAATCAACCTTTTTAATCTCTCCAATTACTTTCTCATCATTAAGGTTTCGTTCATTATAACTCCCACTTAATTTATCTTGTATTTTCCAAAACCCACCAACATTATTACACCATTTGGCAACCCCAACCCTTCTTGGTGGATATGCCCTACCACAATTTTCAAGATTGGTTATCCAAGGAAAATATTGCAAATAAAAAAAAATAGAACTTGCGGTTCCAATGACCAGCCCACCAAGTACATCCCTTAAGAAATGCCTATTATCACTTATTCTACTACAACTCACAAAACATGCAATCAGTATTGGTACTATTGCATATAGAAACTTGACTGATACACCTCGATAATCAAAGATTTGAAGTTTCGCAGATATATTCAAACTTGATAAAACCATTCCACAGAACACAGTAGACAGATGGCCACTGGGGAAACTTCTGAACCCTTCTCTTACCAAAATTAAATCGTTTGATTGACAAAATTCAACACTTGCTAAAGTTCCCCTAGTAACTTCAATAGAATAATCTGGATCACACCTTGAAATTAGATCTGGTCTAGGTAACCCACAAATATTTTTCAAAATACATGTCATCATAAGTTGTATACTCATGGCTCCACATAAGCTAGTTAATCCAATAAATATGTCCCATACTTTTCTGGTTCTATATAAGGTTTTCTTTTGGCAAGCTGTACAGAAAATGAATTGTAAAATAGGAAGAATCACAGAGACAAAAATTAAAACAGGCATTGGAACCAATGTCATTCCTTCGGGCTTGTATGTATGTAATAACCGAATATCATCAAGCAGGAATTCATGAAATACTGGCGGTACCAAACTTCCGTATATCATAAAGCCAATAAGTATAGCCAAGTAAATCACCCAGTCCAAAACATAAGAATAGAGTGAAAGCTTTGATATTTTATGGCCTCTAACGCTGAAACATGAATCCTTAATGCAAGATAGCATATTGTAATTAAACATTGTGCCAACCTAGCAATATTCGACTGCAAAATTCTTCAACAGTCTACAATAAGTTTAGGGTTTTTGATTGCCGCAAATGCGGGTAATTCATTTTTAAGTAATTGATTACCCACACACAAAAAAACGCTTAAAATTTTTTATTTAGTTGAAGCAGAAAAACGTCCATCGCAGTTTTATAACCTACTTTTCTTTACTCATTACTTCAATTTAAATATGCATAGAGTATGTGAAAATCTAAGTATAATAATTAGGATCATATATTCATTTTATCTGATGACAACACTTCGCCTATTTTCGAAAATTCATGAGAATAGAAAAAAGTTACACCAAGATCTACGCTGAAAATAAAAACAAAACTTGAATATATGAAAATAGTTATTACAATAAAGAAAAAAAATCTATAAACGAATTTATACTAACAACTTATTAAAGTCACTGAATTAGTTTTCAAAAATTTCAGGATGCTCACGCATGAGTACATCTCTCCATCTCTGTATACCTTGCTTGATCTCTTCTTCGTTTAAAAGCGATACACTTAATCTTGAGCCATATTGACCCCAGTTTCTATTATCACCATTAACCTCAAAGTTATCACCGTCCGGTATGATGACGTTGTACTCCTCTTCTAGAATCTTATTGATTTGTCTAATATTAACGTTTTTTGCTTTGATTTCAACCCAAACAAAATAACCTCCATCACCTCCGTAGAGTTTAGTATACTTTGATGGTAAATATTTATTGACGGATTCAATTAAGACCTGAGCTCTCTTTTTATAGGTTTCTTGTAAATGCTTTATAATATTATCTAACTCACCACTATTGATCAAGGTTTGTACCACGAATGAGTTCAATTGACCCGGGGTACCTCCCGATTTGTTAGCACCTGTATTAGCTAGCTGAAAGGCTAAATTATTAGAAACGGTTTCTTGATAACCAACTCTTAGACCAGGAGCAATCAATTTTGAAAAGGACGCATTTGAAACTGTATTCCCAAAGACAAAATTGGTTGGTAAAGTATCTCGGTCAATTTGAACGAATTTAGGAATTTTAGTTAAATCTTGATTGGCTCCATAATTTAAAAAGTCATAAACATCATCACTAACAATTAATATATCATACTTTCTAGCAAGTTCAATGAGCTTTGATCTAGTTTTGTAAGAGTAAACCAAACCACCAGGATTTGAATAAGTGGGTACAAGATAAATAACAAATCGATAATGCTTAACGGATGGTCTACCGGTGGGATCAATTTGAATATTAATTTCATGATCACCAACAGTATCCAAACCTTCATTATACTCGTTCAATTGTTTTTCCAAATCATTCAAATCAATCTCGTATTCTTCATTTGGGGTTTCATTAATAGCACTTATTCTATTTGCAAAACCAGCATCAATGAACGCAAAATTGATCAAATAATATGTAGGAGATACCACGAAAACTCGCTTCGTGATTTCTGGATCAGTTGTAGAAGTTAAGATATTTGCAATTCCATACGAAGCCCCACCAGTCAAATTAAAATTCTCCGGATCGGTTGGATTACTTTCACGTCCATATCTACTATCACTCCATTTCGCAACCGATCTTCTTACATCTAAATTTCCTGGATCGGTACCATAAGTTAAAGGAGGTTGGTTCAAAGGATCACTATCATACGATGAATAATCTGATTCTAATAGAACTTTTCTAAACCCTTCAGCGAGTTGTTCCTTTGGTAGCAAGGTCTTTGTAGGATGTCCCTTGAAAAAATTTATAGGAGGATACTTCGACATTTTTCAACTATTAAACCTCGATTTCGATCAGTATCATGAAGATAAAGGATTTCAAGCCCTCTTTATATACAAATTGGAAAAGAAGAATAATCGAAACACGGAATATAAGCCATACTTTTCTATTTGGCTCGTGCTTTATTATGGCGGTCAAGGTACAAATTCCGCTCTGCTGAAAAAAATTAAATATGTGGTGTACCGGCTTTATCGAGTGAATTGTGATGTACGGACTTAATTGGACTTGTACACTCTGCACGACTTTATTGATGAAGTTTGGTTCAGCCAATAAACTTAGAAAGAAAAAAACTTACCTACAAGTTGATATGGTGGAGTATTACAAACAACTTTATTAAAATCCATATTGAAGCACCACATAAATCATCTCAAAAATGGTATCTGCTGCTGGTCTTATTATGAGTTCTGCTCTTGGTGCTATCACCAGAAGAATGCAAGTTCAACTTGTTGGTAAATCATTCCCAGCCTCTTGGTCAAGAGTTCCTGGTTATGCATACTCCATTGGTTTCTTTGTTGGTGGTTACTTAATTGCTGACCACTACATTGACAAAAGCAGAGAGCTCTTGAACAGAAGATTACAAGTTTTACGTGAACAAAGAGCTCAAGATGATATCTTCCATGAACTCGATACTCAAGTTGATAATAGATTTACTTCTCCTAAGAGAGTTGGTTTATTGGAAAGATACTTCGAAAAATATGGTCAACCATACAAATAATCGTATTTTCATTACCCCTTGTAAATTAACTATCCACTGATATGATCATAACTTCTTACCAAACTTTGAAATTAAATCCAATGAAAAAAAAAAAAACAACTTAGAATCAAAAAACAAAACAAAACCACAAATGATTCTATTCCACCTTATTATTTACATTTATCTTTGTATTTATTCATGAGTCTTGCATAAACGCTTCGTTATTTCTTCTTTATTGAAAATGGATCCTCGTGATAGAAGGATTCAATTTTTCAAATTTCTTTTTTTAAATTTTTAATATATTATTCTACTGATACATTATATATTTGTACTAATACAAGACAAGAGTCTAGTCCTTGTCAGTATTCCGAGTTGATTACTCTTCGTCACCATTGTCTTCTTCTTCTTCGTCGTCGCCAATGTCATCTTCGTCGCTACCACCATCAGATTCTTCTTGATCATCTTCACCCAGGTCAGAATTGCTATCAGCTTCAGAATCATTTTCTTCAACCCCTCCAGTGTATGTACCGTCTTCTTCTTCATCATCACTATCAGGAAGCTCTTGATTGGCATTTACGTCCTGTTGAGAAGTAGATTCATCTTGAGTAGTCTTATTTGCAGCATCTTCCGGGTTAGTTGCTTTTTCTCTCAAGTCATCATTGAAGGAATCATTTTCAATATTTTGACTATTCATGAAATTATCTAAGATTTGAAAATGTTCATTATCAATCATTGCAAATTCTAAAGTTTCTTCACGTTTTAAATTTTGAGTTGTGATTAAAACACTAAATGTTTTACTGGTAATACTGCTGTATGAAATGTTTTTAATTTTATTCAATTCAAACATCAAAATTGGTTTTCTGAATCCGAATATTAAATAACCTGGTTGAGCTTCCTTTTCACCAATCAAAACCAAAGATCCTTCTCTAGAACCTTTATAAGCTTCAACAATGACTAAATCATTTCTTCCATTACCTTCAGTAGAAACCGCAAGACCAGTATCAGTATTTTTGGAAAGTTGATTCTTATTTAGATGAGCTGATGGTAAATAATTATTTAACTTTATACCAACAAGTTGAAATTGACGATGGAAAAATTTAACAATTTCTTCATTAATTGATTTAATACCAAATGAATCAATTTCATCATTTTGAAGATGAATTTTTTCTTGTTCTGGAGTGATTTTATTCTTTTTAACAAATTGTTTTTTAATTAAATCCAAATTAAACTGACAAACAATTGGTTGATTCTTCAGTGAATCAGTAATCACATCATCATCAATCCAAAAACATAACAAACCAGTGTTTTTTTTATCTGGTAATGTTGAATTACCTAAAATTGGTAAAAGAACACAGAGTTTGATTGATTTATCTAAATTAAGTAATGTAATTTCTGGTAATTCTGTTGTAGGATTAATTAGTGAAAATCCTGGAGTTTCTTCAGATATAATATGAAAGACCATATCAAGCTTCTTCCTAATTGGTGACATGAATGAAATACCTGGCACAGATTCAATATATAGAGATGGATCAATTTTTCTCTTTATATCAAGTGTAAACTCATTTGTATCGTATGCTGGTGTTGATTCCGATTCTGAAACCAAATCTGGAGTTTGAATCTTTCGTTTTTTTGAAATCTCATCTTTATTGTAGTAATAAGTCAAACTTCTAAGAAGCTTCAAGCTATCAGGATGATTCTCCACGTGTTCTGTTACTTCATTTTTCAATGCTTCAGGAATAAAATCCAACCAATTGAAATCTTGACTGGCCTCATGGATTTCATCAGCAGTACTAAGGTTTTGATTCTTTGATTCACTCATCACGAAAATTGCTTCTCAAAGATTCTTTCAACGATGATACTGGAACAACTTAAGCACAAAGTAGTAGATTCTTTTATCTTCTTGATGGAATAGTAGTTAAAGTTGATGTTGTTTTTTTCTTTTGTTATAATCTCTGCACCATATACTAACAAGACAAAAAAAAATGCAAAAGAAAGAAAAAAAAAAAGAAAAAGAAAAACACAGCAACGCGTAACTATTTAGCATGTTTGGGTTTGTTTTGCAAAAAGTTTACAGCCAATATCAACTTCACTATCCACTTGAATATCAAATAATCTTAAGGATTCATTACACACGACTAGAAATGACAGAGGAGTGTGATCCAAGTGAGGCTTATCATGATGTTAATAGTGGAGTGCTTTCTGTTCTCCCGCTGCTTGTATGCAACTTGATAACCAGAGAATCAATTGTGGAGCGGCTAGCGCAAAGAATTGATTTTGAACTAAAGAATCGATTTAACCAAGAAAAGAACCATTCCTTTCAAGATCAATTGCAAACAGTACGAGAGCAACTTGTTGATATATCCAATGGTAAAGGAACAATTGATTTGCAAGGCAGTGATTTGAATTATAAACTTGATTCCAATAAATCGATTTTACTCAATCTAATGTATGGATCAATGTACAATGAAGCGCTTATGATTTATCAAGAGAAACTAATAAGAATATTCATATTAGAGAAAGAACTTGGAAACACTAGTTCAGAAAACCATGAAGCAAGAAATATTTTAAAAAATTACATCCAATCATATGAAAACCCCGATTACATGTTTATAAAAGTAACCGATACAAACAACTCCAAAACAAAACATACGAATATCATCAACACGAGTAAAATCACAAGCTCAATTCGAAATGTCAAATCCCCGCTCACAATATATGACATTAAAGATCAATTGTATGAAATCGGTTTAAAATTAAACACTAATTGCAAATTAGAGAAATACCAATCAAATCTAATTACTCCCTCGCAATTACTGCCAAAGAAATTCAAACCAAATACTCCTACACAACACCTTGTCGATATCAAAAACTGGTATTGCTCATGCGATGCTTATCAACAATGTTATATCTCAACTTCTCCATACTGCATGAAACAAACGAGTGATATCATATCCAAAATGCCATATTCAAAGGAAACTCAATTATTGCAAAAAATCCTATCTCCCAATATGAAAAACCTTGAAAAATTACCCTTATGCACTCACTTATTGGCAGTGTTACTTCTCCTTCACAACATGAACATTTATCCCAACGTTGAGATCAAAGTTACCCATGACATATTGGATATCCTATAAACCTTTCCTTTGTGTATCTTATGAGTCTAATGTCGTTCAAATTGTCGTTTTTCTCAGTGGGTTTTCCATGGTGAAAATTTACAGAATGGGCACTTTTTTTTAATTGCACTCTTTTTTTTGTTTTTTTAGTGTGTTGGCCACTGAACGCTCTGGATTTTCTATTTTCTTTTCGCTTTCTCTGTTTTGTCTTAGTGAAAAGAACGAAAAGAAAGAAAAAAAAAAAAATTTTTGAAGAAAAAATTGAAAGAAAAAAGAGAAAAATCAAATAGTGGTGAACAAGCTTACTAACTTTTTTCATCTACCCATCACTATACCATTGAATACATACCCCTTGAGGTCACTAAGGCATTTACTCATCAATCACAACTGCATATAATCATACAATAAGTTGGTCCATTTACCTAGCATAAAAAATAGTTTATCCACTTACATAATTGTACTTGAACGAGTGTTTTTTTTTGCCGTATAGCACTCCTTTCAATTATAATTTTAAGAAAAGCAGTTTGTCTGATTTAAATCTCAGCACTTCTCATAGATATCCTATCTATCGAATATCATATTCATCAACGTTTGGATCAGATTTAATGTTGCAATAATTTCGGAAAAGTGAAAAATTCAAGTATACAATTAATTTTTCAGCCCTTATTTCCGTTTTTGCTCCTTTTTCCCAACAAGATCCATTCAAGTACATTATTTAATAGACAAGTCATTTATCCCTACTCCAAATAAGTTGAAATATTCAGTGTTGACCAACGGTCGATTGTTAATTCACTAATCCAGTTTTTTTTTTTTTTTTTTTTTTTGACCTTTCTTTGTTTCGTATTCAATTTTTGCTTATTAGCAATTATTTCATTTATACTTTCTATCTCATTAATTACAAGACTCGAGGTAATTTTCAACTGTTGAACCCCTACATATATGTCTACCGCCTCATCGAATCCTACGCTGTCAGGCTCTTCCACGAGCCATCCAAATGGTAGTGGTAATTCTGGACCTAACCGCTTCCGTGGTGATGTCCCCCCATTTAATCCAAGTGGTCAAGCTACTCCATCTCCAGGCTTACATCATCAACAAATTCATATGGCTCATCCAGCATACATGCAATCCTTTTACCCTCCTCCAAATGCTGCTGCTCCAAATCCTTTTGTATATAATAATTATGGCTATTATACCATGATGCATCAAGCACAATTTGACTACAATTTATTCCAACAATACTATCAAGCTCCCACAGGTCACTTCAGTCCTCAACAACCATATATACCAAATCATCATGTAAATGGAGTTACTGGAGGTGGCTATAATAATAATATGAATCATAGACCTAAATTAAGTCATAAACATAAAAATGGTATGGTTAATGGTAATGGTAATATCAATAATAATAAATCACCAAGATTCACCGGTCAAAATTATCAACCAAATCAATTACCACAATCTCATCAATACAGTCCACATATTAATCAACTACCGGTACCTCCTCAGCAACAATCACCATATACTCAACCACCACAAAATCAATATTCTTCTCATTCCCAACCATCGGCTTATTCGTCTCCAAAAGCATATGCTTCTAATATAAATCAAAAAACTAATGATAACCATAATAATAATATTCATAATAGTAGGAGTGCTAACAATGTCAAACCTACCAATCAAAGTAATGACAATAATGATGACAATAATGATGATAACGATAACAAAAGTAATAGTAATAACAACATTAATGGCAGTAATAATGATGATAATGATGATGAAATTGATGATCAAACAACAAGAGCCGAAAAACCAAATACACACTCTTTGCATTCCACTGTTTCTTCAAATTCATCGAAACAATCCACTAATAAAATAAACACCGAACAATCAGTTGAACTTAATGGCAAGAAGGCACCATTGTTTTTCAATTCTAGTTTAACAGACTTTAATCAAACTCAAAATAAATATTTAAATCAAAGAAAACAATCATTTAAATTAAAAAATGAAAAACTAAAATCATTTTCAAAAGAACAGAATAATGAAAATGAAGAATTCAATATTCTCATATATAATATCCATACAAAAATTATAGATTATAATTCAGATACTGAATCTTTCAAAAATACTCCACAAATTTTTAATAATAAAAATAATTTGAAATCCTCAAGTGACTACAAAAAATCTTCATCTCAAAAACCTGTCTCAACTAATTGGGCATCCGTTTTACAAAGTAGTGCACCCAAAAAACCTATTTCCAAACCCAAATCATCCACTTCTGGATCTAGTCACCAACGTCAATCATCCATTGATAATGGAGCAACTTTAACTTCCCCAACCAGAACTATTGATAATGAAACGTCACAACCATTAGGAATATTAATTTTGAAAATTATGTATGACCCAGTTTATGCTAATCTTAATAATTATTCCGCTTTCAAGGTAAAACCAAGAGGCTTAACTAATACTGGGAATATTTGTTATATGAATGCTATTTTACAAGTATTATTATATTGTGAACCATTAAATAAAATATTGAAGTTAATCGATGATAAAGCCATTGGATCTTTAAGTCAAAAATCAATGTCTCCTTTATTGGATTTAACTTTAAAATTTTTCAAAGATTTTCTTAGTGATGAAAAATCTGGAAATGGAACTAAATCTTTGTCGCCTGAAGGATTTTACATGTCTTTAATTACCCATGATAAATTTCAACATTTAAAATGGGGTCAACAAGAAGATGCAGAAGAATTTTTAGGATATTTCTTGGATGGATTACACGAAGAATTTGTTTCGTCAATTAATTCATTAACCACCTCACAAATTGATTCATTTATTAATAATTATCAATCCGTTATTACCGATGCTTCTAAATACAATGAATTTAAAGCTCATGTTAAAAATGCGGTTAAAATAATTAAGAAATCAAAAACTGAAAAACAAGCTGATTCTACTAAAGAAGTTAAAGAAGAATTAAGTGAAGATGAAAATGATGATGGATGGTCTGAAGTTGGAACTGGTAATAAGAAGATTAGTGCTAAACGAACTGTTGAAATTGAACCATCACCAATATCAAATATTTTTGGAGGACAATTTAGAAGTGTTTTAAGTATTCCTAAAAGTAAAGAAAGTCAATCAATTACATTGGATCCATTTCAATGTGTTCAATTAGATATTTCTGATTCGAACATCAATACAGTTGAAGATGCATTTTTAAAATTGAATGAACCCGAAAATATTCCTTATAAATCATCACATAATAAAGAAGTTATTGCAAAGAAACAAACATTCTTCGATCAAATGCCTCAAGTATTAATCATTCATTTAAAGAGATTTTCGTATCAACAAGAATCGAAGGATAATAAAGATGAATCAGATAATAAAAGTATTGGAGGATTTGGAAGCATTGAAAAATTACGTAAGAAGATTAGTTATTCACATAATTTGAGTATACCACAAGAATGTTATTCATCAATAATTCAAAAATCAAATCCAGATAATGTTGGCAAACATTATAAATTAACTGGTGTTATTTATCATCATGGTACTGGTACCGATGGAGGTCATTATACCTGTGATGTACTTCGAAAATCTTCTATATTTGATAGTAAAGATGAATCGGGTCATAAGGTTAATGATAATGAATGGATTAGAATCGATGATACTTCTATTTCTTACTTGGAAAAGAATGATGTGTTAGATGGAGGAGCTGAAGAATCTACCAAGACCGCCTACATTTTGGTTTACCAAAAGATTTAATATGAAACTCCTACAAATGAAGAACATCAGAAAAGAGGGAAAAAAAATAAACTGCCCAATTCTCCGTTAACAAAATAAAAACTCTGAAAAGCTATATAAAAAAAAAAAAAAAAAGTAAAAAAAAGATGCAAAAACAAAAAATGAAAGCAGGGAAAGACATCATGCAAGAACCCATCAAACGAAAGAATAGAGAGCTAACTTAATTTTTGCAGATTTACTGTACATTAGTTTTATCAAAAGTCTTTATCATTCTAAAAAACAAAAAAAAAAAAAAAATCTTTTTCTATCTGGAGTTGTACATTATTTTTATCATTATTATTGTTATATTATTATCATTATTATCATTATTATTATCATTATTTATGCAATTGAGATATCTAACGATTGCTATTGAGGTTTGAGTTGTTGTCATTTTTATTTATATTACTATTTCACCCCCTTATTATCTATTTAATACCTACAAAAAAAAATTTTTACAACTATTGTATATGTAGCTATCCAACCCCGTACACCGAGTCTTGCTCCCTTTTGGCTGTTTCTGTATTAAGGTTTCGAGTTTCAAATTTTTAATCAAGCAGTTTTTTCTGTATGCAAATTTAGATAAAAAATTACCTAAATCGAGTAACTAGTCGTACCTAATTTGGATTTTTAGTAAATTATATCAAATGTCTCAAAACAAGATTTCAATTAACAGATTGCACCACGAGGAAATTTCATATGAAGGATACCATTTGGCCAGGAGATTTGACTAGGAGATTTGGCTAGGAGATTTAGTTATTTTGTTAACAAAATTAATCAGCTAGCAAAGGGATTTAGCCAGCATTTCTCAATAAAAAAATTATTTTTGTGTTCTTATTGTTCTCCTTTACTTACTTCTCTATCAATGATTAAAGCGGAAATCTCCATTGTAATAATTGATAGTGAAACTGATATCTACAGAATATCTTATGTAAGAAGATGAATTTTAAAATATATTAAAAATTAGAATGAAGCGTATTTTGTTGAATACATATACAGAAGGTAATAATAAATGTATAATCTTGACAAAAAAAACAAAAACTTTACAAGCCAATGATGTGCGCAAGAAGAAACCTAGATTCAATTAATCGTGCAAATTAATAAAGGTTTCGAAAATGCAAGCACAACCAAAAGAATGTAGAGCTAATGATATTGCAAGTTAGCGATAGAAGAATTATAAGTAATAAAACAGGATATCCAGTAACATAATTGAAAAAAAAACATATTAAAAGTTGGTTAAATCAACTTAAAATAAAGCAGCAGCTAAAGCAGCAGCACCAATGAAAGAACCAGCGTAGTTCTTAGCAGCACCGGCTTCGTAAGTACTAACTTCAGCAGCAGTAGATGAAGCAGATTTAGATTCAGCAGCAACGGTTGAAGATGGAGTAGATTCAGTGGTGTAAGTGGTTGGGATAGTACATGGACCAGTAACGGTGATGGTGGTGGCTTCAGTGATGGTTAAAGTCTTGTTGTTGATAACCAAAGAAGTTGCTTCTGGACAGTAGGTAGTAAAGTCAGTAACAACAATGTCAGTGGTGACAGTAACGTTGGAAGCAACAACAGCAGAAGCTAAAACAGATGGAACTAAAACTTTAGAGAATTGCATTGTAAAATTTAAAGCGAGTGAATATAGATTTTTGTAATGAAGAAAAGAATCAACAAATCTTTAACCCACTAGGAAAGATATCCATGTATTTATATACTTTTCTAAATCATTGGAATGTTCAAAAATAAAAATGAAAAAGAAAGAAAATTTTTTTTTCTTTTCGTTTCTTTTCTTTTTATTAGAGATTATTATTACCAACAATGAAAACAAAGCTAAACAGTAAAATTCTTGATAAAGAATGACATTTCTGCCACAATACTCTCTTCCCTTCAATTAGACATAACAAGAAAAGAAATTGGCTTTGTTTGTTGATTCTATTTTAAGGGCTTTGAAATTTTGCTTTCTTTTTTTTTTCAACCTTTTTTTTGGTTTTGTATGGTTGTTGTATGGTTGTTTAAGTCATTGAGTCACCTTTTCGCAGCTAGATTAGGTAAATTGGGTGGTCATCTGAGTGAGAAACTGCAAAAAATGCTTGCAACCAGCAAAAACACCCACTAGTGCACCTTTGCTGCAACTTGACTTAATTTGAACAAAAAGAATGAAAATAACAACAAGCAAAGGCAGGAAGGCAGGCAGGAAAGGAGATTGTTTCAACTGGATTAGGAAACCAGCAGGCCAAATTAGAAATATTAGGTATCTTTGATGCTTTTTTAACTAGTGCAAAAATATCTCTGTATGGATTAAATGTAACTTACTTGCAGTAGTTATTCAATACATACTTTACAACGAAATTAGTCAGGAGTGATGCCACGAGAGTTGCTAGCCTTTCAATTTTATTGAATTTCATTCAAAGGTTATTATTAGTTTTGTTGACGTTGTTACCAAAAAAGGATCTTGTCGTCAAAAATCGAAAATTATTTTATATACTTCTTTGATATGGCTTAGGGTGTTTTGATACCGTAAAACATTGATGGGGACATCGTAAGTTTGAATGTTAATTTAGAGATACCCCATTCTTTGAATGGTTTGAACTCGTGTTTTTCGTAAGCTCGTAATTTAGTTTGCTTGTTGAGTACCATGTGGCTCTTGTCCACATGTGGATGTTTCATAACTTATTTATTAATAAAGTAAAGGAAAATAAAGAACAGGAAAATAAAGAAAAGCAAAATAAAGAAGAGGTGAAAAGTAAAGAGGGAAAATAAAAACATTTCTAGATAATATCTAATCCTAAAACAAATTCATCTTTTTTTAATAGAGGAATGTGGATGAATAACAATACTATCAAAATCCCAAATTCCTTCTTGTGAGTAAATATCTTTTTCAAGTGTTTCAATTATTTCTTGTTTACTTTCTGCAATTAAATTAAAGTGGGATCCAATAAATTGTTTTTTGGTTTCATCTTTAAATATTGGTCCTCCATTAATCATAAATCCTTGCTCCATTAATTGGGGTACTTTTGCTAAATGTTGTGGTCTATACTTTAATCTATCAACCCCTGGTTTATCATAGATTGTTACAATCCATTCAATTTTATTCAACACTTGTCTCAGTACTCTCATATCTACTTAAATTGGGCTGTTGTATTGGTATGTTGTTTTGGTGTTCTATTGTTGTTGGTGTTTGCTCGCCAAACTTTTTTTAAAAAAATTTTCAAATCAATAAATCAACAAACTTATGTAATCTGAAAATTTTTTTAAAAAAAAAATTTTTAAATCCCAATGATTGAAATGATATTTCTAATCATTGATTCATCATATATACGACTACTCATTATAAAACTTCATACTAATATAAGAAAGAAATCAAAAATTATAAGATCCACACTTCCCCCAGTTGTCAAATCATCTAAAAACTCTCACGAGTTAAAAGGAACCCAACAAACTGTTTGATCTGGGAAAGTTGGCAATAACCTAGCAGGACGCTGTGCAATGTCCCTAATGACTAGATTACGGTTATAAGACTTCTTGATCTCTTATAACATCTCAAGGTAAGTATGAAGTTTTAAAAAGAGTAAAAAAAAAACTTTGGTTTTTTAATGGTTCTCTGCTTGTTTATATACTTTTCGAAGAAACTGCGGGTAACACATACTTCTCTTTTTTTTTTTATTGGTTGTCTTTTGTTACTGCAATTCTTTTTTTTTTTGCTACCTTTTGTGTGTATTTAATATATATACAGACTACACAAATTGCAAAAAAATTATATCTTTTCCCAATGGGCAGTTAAGAATCGAGATGATCCTACATTTTTGATCAAAATTGGGCCCTTTTGTAGTTCAGCACTAACGCATCCAATTGCACTTGGTTTTCCCATACTTAAATTGTAGGCACCACTAGTGACAAATCCAATCAAATGTTTTAATTGGAATTGATTATCACTAGGGGATTCCAGGTATTCATATATTTTGGCATGGTCTTCAATATACCCTTTCGATTCTAATTGTAGTTTGATTTGAATGACTGGTAATGCAGGAAACTTTTGTTTGGTATAATCAATTTTAACCTCTTCTTTAATGAATTTTTCATGAAACTGATCCTTGTTATTATAAAGAACTATTGGATTAATTTCAATTTCTTGTTTTGGGTTTTCAGTTCTTGATTTATGAATCATTACAAATAAATCTCTTAAATTTTGTATCTTTCTTCTACCATCGAAATCATCAAATAATGCATATTTAATTTCATAATTATTCTTGACTTCTTCATCAAGTGACATTAATCCATATCTTAATTTACTTAAAAAATACCAATCACAGCTTAAATTCTTGACAAATCCATACTCATATTCACTAAATGATTGTTTACTCTTTGGTTTCTTTAAAAAAATTTCTTTGGCTAATTCTTCAATCAAATAATTTTCAAGTATTCCTTGTCTTAAAAATGGATAATCTGTTGGATATGTAGCCTTGTGTTTTTCAAGATTGATTTGATGGATTTGTTTAAGACCTCCAGCTTGAATTATTCTAACCTCATTCAATTTATACCATATTGGTAATACCCAAAACCAGGGAATTATTAAACACCAATTTTCATTCAGTAGTTTCGTTATCATTATTGGTATTGACCCATTTTTTTCCTTAATTGAATTCGCAGTTGGTTTATTCATTGAAAACTCTTTTCCAATATGTTTAATTGACTTTTGGTCTTTATAACTCGAATATCTTTTTTCGTTATCAAATAACTGACTAATGGATTCCCCCATTATCTTATTGTTAGGCTTGTTGATCATTTCAATTAAATTGGTCCCAGATGAACTAGGTGGTGGATTCACAGGATGCTTCCAATACCTTGGATCTTTAATATTAAACGAAAAGGTGGTACCACTTGGTATCATAGAAGTATCTTTGAATTGACTCAATTGTATCCAATTTGATTTAATATCATCAGCTTCACTAATATGTAAGATTTGTGCAAGTGAATTTAATGACCTTGGCCCGTGAACTTCAATAGATCCAAGTGAATATCTACAATCATAAACATTACCCTTTTCCTTAATCAACTGTATGATATGTTCAAACAAGTTGGCGTATAAGGAAGGATTAACTCGAATCATTATCTTTTTGGTATTCAAATCCGCAAATACTAATCCTTTCCCGATCTTTTCCTCTCCAATATATATCCAATTATCATAGGACTTTCCTTGGAAATATTGATCGGGTACCTGCCTTTTGAACTTTGTGATTTGTTGCATTATGTGCCTCAAGTTTTCTTCATCTTGTAACTCAATTATCATTGTCCCGTTATATGATCCATCGTATATGATACAACCACTTTTGGATGCTCGACTAATAGATTTAAAACATTTTTGGGTTGGCGTTAACGGTATCTGATATCCCCATTTCTTAATCATATGAAATCTTTTAGCATGCCAAATATGTGTTGGAAGCCATACAAAATTCTTTTGACGTTGACCATATCTAACTCTACCCCTTGGATTCGGAGCTAATCCATTTATACCAGTATTGTCATATGACCCAACAACATTATTTAGTTTATTCTTTAAGTTCCCATTGTTATCATCTTCTAAATCTCGAATCTGTTCATTCAACATCTTAATCTTCAGTCTCATCTTGACTTTCCCATTAATCTCAGGCGTAGGAATCGATTTCAATGCAGTAATCTTAGATGCTAGTCTCAATAGCTTCTTGGTAGTTCTTAGTCTATATAATTCCCTTCCTCTCGCATGATGTTTCTTCTGTGGTACTCCATTGATTGAATTTTGCATTTCTCTAATGGCTCTACTTCTTAACCTTTTAGGTATTCTTTTAACATTATGTGACGCAGCCCTTCTTCTCAAACTTCTCGGAAGACTTTGAAATACCCTAGTCGAGGAGGCATATTTGGTATTTAATTGTGATAATTCAAATGCTTTTATTTCAAATTCTCTTGATGCTAAAAATTGAGGAACTGATAGTATCCCATCCTTAAAATCTTTGTCGTTATTCTGAGATCGAATTGTTCGACTACTATAAAGTTTGGCCTTTTTCTTATTAAACTGCTTTTTTGGAGGCATTTTCCTTCAATCGCGTAGTCCCACCAGTCAAATCTATTGATTGTATATATTCTTGCAAAGCATCGTGAAAAACTACATCGAAAGAAAAAAAAAAAATAAGGTTCATTAAAGAGGAACCCGTACATACAAAGCCTTTGTCTGATTTATATTCTAACTTTTATTAAGAATGCTATATAATACAAAATGCTATTAAATTTATTAAATGAATGGCTCGAGTTTTTTAGTAGTATGATACACTATAAAGGGTTGGCAAATGAGTATGTTCTTTTTGCCACTCAGTTAAAATGTTCATCATCTGATCTTCTAATAAAATAGGATTATCTTCATCCTCGACATCTTCATTCAACTCGATTCTCTTCTGCTTCTCTCTTCTTGTAAAATCATGAATCATATTCACTAACTTCAATATCCCTTTACCACCTATTTTGGCATTTTCATTGTCATCCTTAATATCAACATTTATGATGTGAACAACTTGCTTTATTTCATTATCATCATCGGGGCCTTTTTTATTATTTGTCATTCTGAGCATCAAATCATCTAAAACAGAATCGAAACACCTCTCTTCACACGTTATCACTAAATCAAACTTACCAGCATATGCATTAGTATGCCATTTTTCTGGGGCCTTTTTAACGAATCTATTTCTATTGACCATAGTAATTAAGCCATTAGCCTCATACATTTTATGGCATTCTTGAGATGTTAAGTCTTGATAAATGTATTCATATGGTGTCCCAAAATCATAAACATTGGGTCTATCAATTGAAGGACCTGGTAGTTTCACAGCACTCCCAGTACCAAATGACTGGACATTATAACCAGCATCTTGTAGTTGTTTATGTGATTCCATTGATCTGTTATTGTTGGACGCACAAACCGTACATATTTTAAGACTATCTTCGACAACCATTATCGTTAACTTTTTGGAAAGGTTTTGAACTTGCAGTAATTATGTCACTATGTTCTATTCTCGTGAATATTCGCTATTCAAATAATTAATCCACTAATTTGATGCCTAATTCTTATTCGATTAAAGCTATATATTACAATTATTTTATTGTTAAAGTCGGAAGAATAGTGATCAAAACTTTGGAATCACGTCTTTCTGTAGGAGCTGTACGCTGTATGTTCTGTCTTTTTTTCGTTTTTGCCCTTTCCTTTTTTTTTTTTTTTGAACGAAACGCACGACAGAAATAGCTACACCTTCTAAGTTAGATCAAAATGAAGCAACCTGCCAGCAAGTTACATTTAGCTATACTCCATACAAAAGGCTTGTAAGAAGAGTAAATAAGCAATTGAAAATCCTTCAATTGGTAGAGAAGATATGGAATTGTTAAAATATAGGAGACAGAAATTAATTATCATCTAGTACTTCGACCAGTTGCGATGAAACCTTTTCTATAATATCAAAGCTCTCGCTTGGTCGAGAATCTGGTCTAGAAACGTTTACGGTATCATCTTTATCGCAAAATTCTACCGAGTTGGATGATATAGGGCTCTTCTCTCTAACTTCAGTATCAACATGAGCGCTTTCTTCATTCGATTCTTCAAGACCGCCATTAATTTCTACCAGTAATGACTTAGGATCTTCGAATTCATCCCCAAGATCAATAAAATCATCATTATCCCGCTGGTTCTCGACACTAATAAAATCATCTTGATACCCATTACCGTCAATGTCATTAATTTCAGAATTGCGTCTTTTTGAATTCTTGGATGTAAAGTCGTTGCTTGCGGAAGACCTTCTACCTTGTTTCACCTCTTTGCTAGAATGGAAATGAACTATCTTATTTCCACTGTCCTGCAAGTCAGCTTTGAATTTTTTGAAATCTTCAACGCTTTTCACCAAAACTCCAATCATCATAGAAGGATCGAGATCTGTTATATTAAGGGATTGATATCTTTTGGTATGGAAAGCATCATATTCAGACTTTACGAACTGTGGATAATGTGGGTCTAGGTATAATAAATTATCTGGTTCTTCGTAACCGAAAAAATAAAAGCTCGAAGATGGCTTTCCTCCGGCAATTCCAACTGATTGGCTCAAGGCAAGAAGTTTCAATATACTTGCATGGTATATCGAGTTAATTTTATCGATTCCCAATCTAACTGGAAGTAATATCAATAGACCAGAGGTCTCTTTTCGATTAAATATTTGAGAAATATCATCATCGTAAATATCCGAACTTTCGCTGATCAAAACTTCAAGTTTAGGCAAACCTATTTCGTTAACCTGGTTGTTGAGCTTGGTACATAATCTCTTGATCGACAATGATGCAGCATTGGGCCCAAACCATTGGCCTGGTTTAACTTGTAAAGGCAGCTCAGATGCAACTCTAATAAAATTATGAAGTGAGAATGGACTGTCATATGTATCTTTGAACGAATCGATAATCCTGTCGTGTAGTTCATTTTCATTTGCGCTTTTAAACTTAAAATCTTTTCCTAATATTAACGTTTGATAAGCGTTAGCCAATAAAGACTGTGAAGTTCTGATCATACATCCCCAACCAACGTCAGTCGTAAAATTATCATTATCGACAAAGCCATGCATATTATTGAAGGTACTTACAATATTTCTATTGAATATCATGGAATTTATAAACGCAAGTGGCTGGGGACCATCTGAAGCCTTAGGAATCGGCTCAAACCCAGTTCTATATGTGAGCCATATCTTTGAAAAGATATCTTCTTCAACCTCACTATCATCAATGCTTGCTACCACATACTTCTTACCCAAGATTACAATGCTGGCAGCGCCTGGAGAAACATTGTCGTCCTTGTGTTCGTCCTCTGTATCCTTGTCAGTCTTTATCAAGTTTTGCCAGAGTTGAGATAAGGAAAAGGGCGTGTCAGTTTGTTGATTTTGACTTTCTTGGTTGTCAAAAGATGAAATATCCAATTGACTAGAGTCACTCGCGGATGGTTCACTTTTTGAGACAGAGCTCTTTTCAGATTGAGGAACAGTCATAATCTATGATACAGAAGTGACTTGGAAAGAGAAGGAATAGGTTGGTATCACCGTGGGGTTCCGCTAGAAATCTATGTGTTTTTTTTTTTTTCCTGAGTCTGTGTCGCTTACTATTTTGCTCTATGTATTGTGCTGCGAGACCTGATGATTCATCGATGGCTAAAGAAAAGAGATAAATGATTTTTATCCCACATATAATTTTTACTTATCAGTTCTTGAACAAAAATACCGATAAGATAAAAAATGCCAAAGAGAGGTGGATCAAGAAATAGAGGTGGTAGCATCCCCAACCGTGGTGGTAGAGGCGGTAGATTTAGATTCAATCATGGCAAGAAGAAGAAGAGTAGAGGCAAATCCAATAACCATCGTGGGAATTCCACACCAGGCTATGATGTACCTGAGCTAATGGACCTCGAAGATAATGTATATATTCCTGAAATAGGAAGCTCGGTTCCAAAAGGTAGTATGAAAAGTTTATCCAGGCGTCCAGCTAGACAACAAATGTTTGCTGAAGCTCAATATACTGGTAGCCATGTTGAACAAACAGTGAATCAGCCGCTACGTAAAAGAGGTATTGAATTCGTCAAAGCCAAAGAAGTCTATGACCCAAGTGCTGATTTATTCAAAAAGATGAGCAAATCGGCTCCCATGGTACAAAAGGAAGGTGATATTGTTGACGGTATGAATTCGTTGAATGTTGAAGTTCTTCAATCACCTGCTGAATCAGACTCCGAAACCTTACCTCAACATAACGAAACCAGTGCGTCTACTTCACTTGAAAATGAAGAAGACAAATTAAGCTCCGGTGACTTGGAACAAGATTTTGTGGATAGCCCTCCACGTGAAAACTTTAAGAGTAATAATACCACTGAAGAAGCCAATAAACTTAAAGACAATGAATCATTCGCTCTGCTCAAAAATGTTCTGCCTAGTGATGCCTACGATGAGTCGGCTGAGAAGCATTCCTCGTGTGAACCTGAAGAAAGCCGTTCGAACGACCCAATTGATTTCATAATTGATACTGAAGGTGACAAAGAAATTTTATCTTCTGCAGCACCTTCAAAACCACCTACATCGGCCTTAGTAGACCTCCCCCGCTCATCAGAGCCAATTCCAAACGAACAGTTAGAACATGAGCCGTTCCTCACAATTGGAAATGTTTCATTGCATACAAAGCAAGACACAGAAGGTAACACAACCACTTCCTTAATGACTTGCTCCCAACTTAAAAATACTCGCTCTGGTTTTGTCGATGAAAAGTCGGACACTCAGCCAATTTCTCAATTTGAAGATGATGATGAGGATTTGGAAGAACCCTCTGACGACGACTATTCTGGATACAAACATTACATTAACCTGGTAATGAATAACATGCTGAAAGATAATAGCGACTATGACGAGGACGATGTCTACGATAGTGATACGAACTTCGACATCATGGCGTCTTCTTCGAGTTCAGAGGATGAAGATGATCCAGAGGAATCTGATGAAGATACCTCGAACGACCCCGAATATGGTTTTCTTCCGGAAGATTACGAGTTTGATGTATCTCAATTATCCATCAGCAACGTTAGATTAGGCTTGAAAAATCAATATTATGCTAAGAATTTCGAGTTGACTGGCTCAATGACAGATTTCATGTGGATTGATGAAGATGAATTATTTGATTTCGTTATACTGAAAGGTGTTAAAGAACATAGGCTTGATAGCTTCATGAAGTTTGTTACAAAAGGCTTAGTTGATGAGGAAGACTACACTCAGCCAGATTATTCAGATGTATATATATCTGAGACTTCTGAAGATGAAGAGGATGATATATCTCAGGAAGGCGACAATTTAGACGACTTGTTACTGTTTTCTCGAGCTCAACTGCAACGTCAACAAGATTATGAAATTGATTTCCCACCAACTCAGTCGATTCAGTCTGTAGGAAAGGGCAAAAAGAAAAAATTGAACCTTGATCGGTTCGACCTTGAGAATGAGTTGATAGAATCTTTACAGGATCAATATCAGACACATAGACAGGCTAAGAAGAACAAAAAGAGTCGAAAAGACGAAGAGAAATTACATGAAGGTTTATCTAAGAATGACTTAAGGTTAAAGTATCCTTACACTTTTCATATTAGGGATATCAGGGATGAATTTGAACTTTTTCTACATGATTCTGACCGTCAAGATATGAGCTTTCCTCCTTTGGATCCGCACGGTAATAAAACAGTTTGTAAAATGGCGACTTGTTATAATATGAAATCTTCAAAAAATGGTGGAAATGGTTTGAAGTCTTTCATTAGAGTTTCTAAAAACAGAAAGACATTTCATTATTTACCAAAATTCGACCAAATTGGTAACATATTAAGACAGAGACCAATTTTCAATAGGATAGATGTCAAAAGGCCCAAGGATGAAATTGACAAGTCAGATGGTAAACGTAAGGATAAACTGAAAAGAAGAAACAAACCAGAAAACAAAGCCGTTGCTAAGGAAGGAGATATAGTTGGTAACAATGCTCCCGAAATTGATCGCAATAATATTGGTAGACAATTGTTGGAGAAGCTTGGCTGGAGCCAAGGTGAAGGTTTGGGTGCTCATGGTAACAAAGGTAGTAGTGAGTTTGTAGTGGCTAAAGTAAAGAAGACAAAGACTGGTTTGAAGTAGACATGACTTTCATTATAGATTAATATCTAGTTATTCACTAGCGAGTTTATAGAAAATTATATATGCATAAATACTCTAACTGTAGAACAAAATACTTTATTTACAAGATTGCAAGTAATGATATGAATGACGGAACCTAGCGCTTCTTCTTCGACTTCTTTTTGGTGTCTTTCATTGGGGCAGCGTGTCCAGTATTTTTAACATGTTGAAAGAGTTTGTTTCTTGAAGTGAATAGTTCCTTGCACACAGCACAAATTTCAGATCCATTGGGTACCTTGCCCGGTGAAATTTTCTGGTTACTTGAGGACTCCTGGTCTTCCACTTCGGGAGTATTTTCGAGGGACTCATTTTTGGAAGCTGCAATACCAGCCTTTCCTTTCTTATTTTTTTTCGAGTTTTTCTTTGAACCGACATTCCAATCGTCGTCGCTGTCGTCTCGTTTGGAACCTGTGTTTAGCTTGGAGAGCTCTTCTTCGAGTGAGTTGAGTTTATCATCTTCCATTTCTGTCTGTGTAAAGTTTTGCTTCTTCTTCTTCTTAGTTTTCTTCTGCTTACCTGCTGTATTGAGAGTCTTAAGTAGTTCTTCTTCACTTTCGATTATATTATCATCATCATCTATGACGTCATCTATATCTACATCGTGAAGATCAAGCTCATCTTTTTCACTTTCAAGGCTGATTTCATCGTCTTTATGATCTACTTCCTTCGTCGATTTATCGTGTAGAGTCTGGGGCTCCGATTGGCAGGTCTCTAATGCATCGGAGCCATCAGCGTCTTCATCTGCCGTTTCGAATTCGTCGAGATCGATATCATCTTTGTCGATACCTAACTCTATACCTTCCTTTTTCATTTCCCAACGTAAGCGATTTAAGGCCTTTTTATGTTTTTTTGATTTCTCATGAATTTCAAATTGATTTTGAGATTTGAAAACCTTATCACATATAACACACTCAAATTCATTAGGGTCTTCAATGTCGTGAAAGGATTCCTCTGAATCTGAGCTGCTTGACGAAAGGTATTCATCCTTTAGGAGCTCTTCCAACTCTTCCAACTGATCCAAATCTAATTTTTGCCAATCCTGAGCTTCAAAATCTCTAATACCGGCCGTTTTCTCCTGTAAGGCTTGAGCCTTGGCTTGTCGTGTCATTGATTCGTGTTGTTTCAATCTTTTTTGACGCTCGAACTCCTCTACGCCTTTCTTAACTCGAGGATCTCTTTTCCTTATGAAGCTCACAAAGTTACGAATAGTTTCATTATAATCCTTTTTGGCTAGGTCTCTTGCCTTTTTGTTTTCTCGCTCCATTAATCTTCTAGTTCTTCTATCAGGGGCGGCTGAATATCTATACTCATCCTTCCAATTAAATGTTTTTATACTTTGAAATGAAGACCAAGCGTTGTAAAAATTTCTTATTTGTGTACCATAGTCACTCTTACTATTACCAAATCTAGGAAATTTTAAATATGAAGAATCAATTACATTAACGTTTGGTGAATCATCCTTAAATTTATCAAAACCCGATAAGCCTTGGAATTTACCATGTGTTACTTCCTCGGCAGCCAATCTCTCGAAAAGTCGTCCCACTATATTATAGAAACCTGAAATTGAATCATCCATAGTTGTATATAATGTTGGATTGAAATATCTCATCAATTCTTCTGTTGAAATACTTGGAATAATTGGATCATCGTCATATTCATGATCAGCACTACCAAAGTCTTCATCATCTCTAAGAATCAGTGATTTATGAGAATCATACCAAGACCTTTCTTGGGGATCTGACAAAACTTCATAAGCTGATCTGATTAATGCAAATCTTGCAGTTGCTCCTTCAATGTCATCTGGATTCTTATCTGGATGTAGCTGCAATGCCTTCTTTCTGTAAGCCTTTTTGAGCTCTGAATCAGAGGCGCTTGACTCCACACCTAATAATTCGTAATAACAAGTTTTCATTTATTGGTGAACAGTAGATGATACTGTACGATGATCTTTGCAGATTTTTTTTTTTTTTTTCTATTTCAGTTTTTTTCTTCAGAATTTCTTGATTGTGAGCTACATTGATATTTATGATTACGCCAGACGTGAATAATATATTATTGATAAAAATAACCTCAGTAGGATAAGACTACCAAAATTGTATCATAGAACAACGAGTGTTGGTGATTCATATGAGAAAGAAGTGAAGGTTAAAAAAAAATAAAAAAGAGTACCTTTAGAAAAGAATCTTTCATTATAATTAAAAAATTAGAAATGAAGATGTACTCTTTTATAATTTGAAAAAAAATGGTAATAATAATAAAATGAAGAAATAAATATGAAACTTTTTGATTGTTTGTTTAAGAAGCGTTATTAAAAGATTTATTAATACAAGATTATTGAAGGGATTAGTTACCATCCCTTAGAATGATAGTCATCTAAATCGTTATTTTCCTCTGATTCGTTTTCATTTGGATCCAAGCCTAATCTGGTACGATGATTTTTCAATAACTCTTCATCTTTAATAACATGAGTTGGTAAAGGAACCTTACCTAATTTATAGTCAATTAATATTGATTCTTTTAATGAATTACTTAATTCTGATAACATCATTTCTCTCCTTGTAGATTTTGGTGATAATTTTTTGAAATGTTCTTTAACCTGTTCTTCAGTTTCTTTCGATTTACTTGGGGTTGATGACAAAGGAGTTGAAGTTTTCACTTTATCTTTCAGGTCATCATTTGCAGAAACTGGAGAAATTGGTGATTGGTCAGATTTTAAGGAATTAAAGGAAGTTCCTGAAGTAGTCATTGATGAAGAAGATCTTAATCCATCATGATTAGAATTGTTATCAACGTTTGATTTATTTGGATTCAAATAATTATGAAATTTATATTTACCTTGACCATATTTCTTTGATTGATTAAAGAGATTAGTTAAACTTAAAGATGATTTTGATATGATATTTCTTATTGGATGATTATTATGATAAGAGGAATTATAATTTTTCAAACTTGAAGAAACAGAATCATGGTCTTTAGCAAAAGAACTATTTGAATTAATCAGATTTTCCAAATGATCTTTTTTATTGGAATTATTTGAATCATTACTTTTTATACTTGAAGTTTTAGTAGTAACATTGAAATCTGAAATACCAACAATTGATTTATTTTTAGCAAACAAATTATCTTGATTTTCAGTATCATCATCACTTTTTGAAACTGGTTTCTCAATTTTTGGTTCAGGTTTAGAAGTTGAAACATAATCATTCCAAATACTAGTTCTCACTAAATTACTTTGATAATGAGGATAATTCTTCGATATATCAGTCATTGAAGTATATTTTTTTTGAAATAAAATTGAAGGTCTCTTTATTTTATTTTTATCTCGGCCAGTAATGGATTTATCTTGATCAACTGTAATAATACCAGTAGTAGAAGATCTTTTTAATAAAGGTTTTCTTATACCATTATTGGACATTTCAGAATTTTCATTTGAATTTTGATGTTGATTAGCCAATTCATTTAAAAATAAACCTGAAAGTAAAGATCTTGGTTTTACTGAAATATCTTCATCATTTTTTGAAATTATATCAGTTTCACCAGAATTAATTTTTGAAAGTGAAGAAGATTTTAATTTTGGAGGGATTTGAATTGGTTTCTTTTTATCAAATTTTAAAGGTAAATTTGGAGAAATGGATTCTAATTTTTCACTTTCAGAAGAGATTGATAACCATTCACTTTCATTATCTTCAGATTTACTAACCGTTGAATTTTTAGTTTGGAAAGTTTGTAAAGAATTTGATCTTGTTTGGGGTATAACAGGAGGTTGGAAAGTATTTTTTGAATCCAAGTCATCATTATCATCAATTTCATCATCTGCTTCTTCATCTAAATCATCTTCAACTTCTGAATCATCATCATCATCATCTTCTGAAATATCGGTTGAAGATAAACTAGCATCACCTGGTTTTGAATCAACATTACGAGATTTAATTTGATAATTATTGAAAAGGGACCTTTGTCTTTGAATCATTGGAGGTTTTTTAGGTATAATAATTTCATCATTTGAGCCATTTTTTGATTTTGGAGAGGTATTATCTATTAACAGATGACTCAGATGATTATTTGAAGAGGAAGGAACTTTTAAATTTTGTTTCTTATTATTATTAAAAGTATTATTATTATTATTATTGTTAGGAGGAGATGGAGAATTAGTAATATAAAAGATATTTTTTTGATGATTAAAACTTGAAGATGATTTTCTTGAAACTTGATTTGAACCTCTTGAATTTTGATGGAAAGGATTATTTGATAAATTATTGTTATAATTATTTGAATTTGATAATTTTCTATTTGAATTAAATGAACTTGAAGAACTTACCGAGATATGATTTGGAGAAAATCCTCTAACAAAAGAAGTTCTTGATCTATTAAGAGGAGGTTTTTCATTATGAGAATTATTATTTGAATGCAAAAAATTATCGGGTAGAGGAACACCATAAGATAAATCTGAAGCAGAAGGACGAGGACCATTTTGATGATCTTCATCTTGTGGATGTTGAATATGATCATCATCAACATCAACTAATTGTTGATCATCTTCATCATCAGACGATAAGAAATCATCACCTTCTTCCGAGATATCTGAAGTATCAGAATCATAATTAGATTGAACGGTAGTTGGATGAATACTTGATTGATTAGCAATATTAGTAGAATGATCTTTTGAATCAAGATTATTATGATTATTATGATTATTATTATTATTATTCAAACTTAATTTTGAATGATGACTAAATAAAGTTGATTTTGAATTATTCAGAAATAACAGAGGACGATTTGAATTACTATTTGAATTTGAATTAGTATAAGAATTTGAATTTGATAAAAATTGATTCTTTTGTGGTTTAAAATTACTTAATGATTCCTTTTTCAAATCTTGTAAATAAATTTTATGATTATTAGCATTATTATTGTTTTTATTAGTGGAATTATCATTATGTTTAGTTATAATTTGATTGTTTAGTAGTCTCCAAGATCTATTATTTAATCTTTTATTACATGAATCTTTTGAAACCAATAATTCATTATTCAAATTAGTTATTTTCCATAAATGATATAATGAATTCAATGAATTACAATCATGATTGAATGTAAACTCGATATCTTGTTGTTGTCCAAACTCATTCGTCAGCATGTTGGATCAACCCTTAACCTTATTCACAAAATAAAGAAAGAACCACGATAGAGATAAGACGGTACAGGTAAAAGGATCTAGCGGTTAAATCAAATGGCCTAAAAACATATACTAAGGAAATCAAAAACCAATATTATTATCCAAACAAACGTCACGCAAGACGATACTAACAACAAAAACCAAGTAATAAATGGTTAATGTTCAAGGAAAACAACTATTAAATGTGGGCGGCTATATAATTATATATATATCTTCACTCAAACTCAATCTCTCTCTCTCTCTCTCTCTCTCTTTCGCTTTTTTTTTTTTTTTTTTTT